>JAZHYW010024367.1:0-39306 GCA_037355805.1 Ixodes ricinus | reverse complement strand
GCAATAAGACGGAATGAAGTCGCCTGCCATGCACAAATTTCTTTTTGGAATGTGTCACCTAAAGGCCCGTTCACACTCTTGCAACCGAGTACGACCGAGAGAGACGAGACCTGTTGAAACCTCTTAAAATTTCTTAGGACGAGAGAACACACTGACACGCTGGCGCCATCTATGCGGTGACTCTGGAACTGCATTTCGCAAGAGCGAAGGTTTTGCGGGATTTCCGAGGTCAAATGTGCGTAATACCTATCAGAAAGGCTCGTTTATAACGTTGACAAAAGTTTTTCAAGCCAAGAAAGAAAGGATAATGCGCGAGAGAAGTAGAAAATATGCCGGACCGCCAAGTTTGCACTGCTACCCAATAGATGGCGCCAGTGTGTTCTCTGGTTGTAAAAATATTAAGAGGTTCCAAGGCACCCGGTTTTAAGCGGTCGCAAGTGTGTCTCAAGTTAATTTGTGAATTTAGATAAATAATTTGTTAATTGTTACATTACACTTGTCACTTAATATCTGCCAAAGTAAGTAACGTCATTTTGAAAGAGATTTTTTTAATTGAAAGTTATTGAATCAGGCGTTGTTGACCTTGTGTACTATACAGTCATGTCTTGTTAATATGATTGCCTCGGTACCCCAGAAAAAATCGCCCATAGTGCGAGTCGTTTCCATACTAACGAATCAGGGTCAAAACACACACATCAACAAATGTAGAGGGAGTTCCCCTTTCCCCTCTACTCCAGCCCAAGCATCTCTAGAAGAGGGGAAGGAGGACAAAATGGTCTCGGTCGAAATGCCCCGGACAAATAGGTCCAGGTTGAAATCGTCTCGGACACATAGGTCCCAACTGATTTGTTGAATCTTTGGGCGCTCTTTCAAGTTTTAGTGAACTGCTACCCTAAAGCTCTATTCAACACACGTGTATATTATATTTTAATGCATTTAAGGTTCTTGTTATATGTTTGAAGAAACAACTAAAGATGACTAAAAAGTTAATGTAAGCTATCACTCACTTGGCTCTATGACTCCTTTTCGCATGAGTCAGAGCACCGTACTAAGCTGGAGCTTGAAAGTCACTACAGAAATACACACGCGCACACTAAACGCGCAAGGTCGCAATGCACTCTGCGATTGATTGGACTAGCCGCTAATAGCATGCACAAAAAAGTCCAAGAACGCCATTAGTACGTTTTCTTTTCAGCACTGCTTGATATGTAATATCAGCTGGTCGGCTGCACTTGGAATTCAGTAAAACTGAATATAGGCGCGGGAAGAAAGTTTAAAAAATTCAACAGTATTTTTTCATAATTTCGATTTAGCGCAATGGCGCACCAAAAATAAAAAAAACGTATGCACATGATGATTCAGGTATTAACAAGCTAATACTACATATTTGTAATGGTGTGCGTGCAGTCGTGTATCGCTACTGCGTGTTGCAGGTTAAAGGGACACTGACACGATATTTAAAGTCGCGAAGGTTCTTATTTGTACATTCCATATGGGAACCCAGCTACCCAAGAACAGAACTTCTGTCTCAAAATTCATGAAAGTAAACATATTCGGCAGAGATCTGCCTGGTTGGGTGAGAGTTAAAGTCCGAAAATGTATCTCCAACCAAAATTTGAAAGGCAACCCGACGTTTCAAAACCAACTCGGTTCCTTCTTCAGGGGTGACTGAAGGCACGCGGACACAGCAGCAGCTCCTGACCTCTTCGTCTTCAAACAAGAAAAGAAAGAAAAGAAAAAGAAAAAGAAAATATATTAAAAAGGAGAATTGAAAAATTCAGTTTTTATTTTCCTCCCGAAAACCACCGATAGAAAACTGGCCGGTTTAAGTCGCGCTCACTCTCTTCTCCGTGGAGGAAGAACACGAAGTTTCAAGTGTTCGGATCAGCTCACATCGAGCTCCGCCAAAACACTGGATTTTCACCGGTTTCAGTCGCTGGATCGCATTGAAACAGCCGTTAATTATCTACGGAACACGTCTTAGACACGTGAGTGAACTTTTGACCAACCCCGTAGAATTTTCGCCCCCTTACGAAGAATATTCCAACACGGAAGTAAGAGGCGGCGCTTGGCCTAGCGCCGGCTAGGTCAAAGAGCGCTTCGAGCTCGCCCAACCTGGCTGTTGCTTCTGCTCTTCACACTATGGAAATCGATGATCTCAACGAAAATGACGGAACGTGGCAGACCGTTGGTCTCGCACCCCGATCTGCCCAAGCGGCCACCATCATCATCCGCTTTGGGTCGGCCATACACCTCGAAAAAATTGACGCCCATGACCTAGGAGCCGCAATTCTGGAAGCAGCGCGCCTCACACCCAAAGAGATCGGGGATACCTATGTCAAGGTACGTTCCCTCCAAAACCTAATTGCCATCGACACGTATCGCACGTCCGCCGAGAACAAAATCCTAGCGCTCAGTTCGCTAACCTACCAAAACGTCAAGCTAGATGTCAAGTCTTACAAGGCCAACAATCCAAACAACGCTAGGGGGTTATCCACGGCATCAGGCCCCACTATTCCGACCAATACATCCAAGCCTCTCTCGTTCTTGAGCAAGCCAAGCTCCTTGCTGCACGAAGGATTGGGGAGACTCAAACCATTCTCATCACGGTAGAGGGACCCAGGCTACCCAGATATGCCTTTGTTAACCGAGTCGCCTACCGTCTATATCCCCATCGACCACGCAGCACCCTGTGCGCGCACTGCTACGATATAGGCCACCGTGCGGACGTCTGCCCATTCAAAGTAGCACACAACACGTGCCCCAGATGCAGCAAACGCTTCCACTTAAACCAGGACCCCACGCAGACCCCCCACGAATGTGAACCGCACTGTGTTAACTGTCAAGGCGAACACCCTCCCAACTCTTCCCTATGTCCTAAAAGACAGCAAGCTGACCAAGCCGTCCAACAGGCCGCAATCGAACGCCGCAACGCCTGGAAAATCTCCAACGGATCCTCCACAAGAAATCACTCCACGCTGGCAGGATTCTCCCACAACTACGAAAAATGGCCAGAGCTGCCGACGTCAAATCGCTTCTCCCTACTCCAAAGTGAGGAGATCCCACACAGAGGATCTCAAGCTGGTGCCAACAACCCCAAACAAAAACCATTCGACCCTCAGTTTGTCGGGGAAACGGGCATGCATCATACAAGAAACACCTAGCCCCAAGGAGGCGCACCCCCCCCAGCTCAAGACCGGGAAGCACGCTTCCACCCCTCACTAAGACACCTAACCCCCCAACACATGAACAAGAACAGGGCAACAAGCCAGACCAGACGAACACCAAGGTGACACACTTAGAGCACCCGTCGCGCAGCTACACTCAGGCCCTACAGATTGCACAAGAGAATCCACAAACAGAAAACATTGCAGAAGCCATAAAAGAAGGCATTATATCAAGAAACAACGCATTAGCAATTCCCCAGCACACAAAAAGCACGCACGAGGCACGCCTTAACGCACTTGAAACCAAAATGAACAGCCTAGAGACAAAGGTCGACAACATTCTGGTCAAACTCGACTCTTTCATTAACGTCGTCCAAACTTCGATAGAAGCAAACAACGCTAGTAATCAAGCCAGAGACAACCTCATACAACAGATCGCCAACAGCCTGACCCAGATATCCAAACAAGTTGAGGACATAGAGGCCGCCACGATCAAAAACGAGCAGCTTATCGCCAACCTCCAAATCACCAGGAAGAGACACGCGCTCTCACCGAACAGGCCCCACAAAGCTCTGGCCGCATTACCTGAGAACGACGACGGAACCATCAACGATGAATAACTCGCCAACGGAAACTAATACTCATCACCAAAAACACACATCACACGTGTATATACTTCAGTGGAACTGCAGAGGTATCCGCCGCAAGAAAGGAATATTCATACAGCATCTCAATTCACTAGAGTTCAAACCCGACATCATAGCCCTGCAGGAAACGAACGGGCCAGTCTCTTTACCTGGCTACGACTCATACGCGCAACCAAGCATAACCAGCAAGAAGGGAGACCAAACCCAAGCCAAATCCATGGCAGTCACTCTAGTATCCAAAAGTCTGGCTTCCATCCAACTGGACACTACCCATCTCAACACTACAACACAAGAAACAGTCGCGGTCAAGATTAAGCATCCAGACTCACCAGACTCCGCCTCAGAGATCCTTGTTATTAACTGCTACTGGACACCACGACAGTACAAGGCAGAGACCAAGCTATTAAGAAAGCTAATGAAAGACAACAATAGAGCTGCAACATTGCTACTCGGAGACTTTAACAGTCAACATCAATCATGGGGTTACACAACTAACACTCCAAACGGAAGGAAACTGGACACCCTAGCCTCGGAACAAGCACTGACACTCCTTAACGACACGACAACCTCAACACGGGAAGGCAACAGCGTCGAGAAAGATACCTCCTCCGACCTGACATTTTACAAAGGCCAACTTAATGTCTCCTGGACAAACACGCAGGAAAATCTTGGAAGTGACCACTTTATTCTTGAAGTCACCGTCCAGATTGGAAAGGGACGCACGAAAAGCGGACCCACTACCAATATTACAAACTGGGACTCCTTTAGACAGGAACTCGCAGAACAAACGGACTATCCGGAAAACCTTAGTTCATGGATTCAAACTCTTCACAAAGCCCGAGACAAAAACACAAAAAAATATGCAGATCTGAAGACTTCCCTCAGATTGACACACACCTCGTGGCGCTATGGGATAAAAGGCATAAAATCGTTCAAAAATGGCGCAAGAACAATAAAAACCGTAAATTCAAGAAAGCCATACAAGACATAACCGAAGAAGCACAAGACTACGCACAGACACTCGTGACGAACAACTGGCTCGATCTTTGCGATAATCTAAACAACCAATTCCACACAGCAAGGGCATGGAACATACTCCGCACGCTCCTCGGACAGGCTAAACCCAAACACTCTCTAACCAAGATACAGCTCCGAACGGGAAACACTAAAGAACAAATAGGGACAGCACTGATCAACCAGTTCTATCCTAGCATTGCACCTAAATACGCTACCAATACAGTAGACCAAACACCTAGGGAAACGGACGAAGCAGAAGGAATAGGCTCGCCTTTTACGTTGAACGAGCTCACCAGAACCCTCGCCAACATCAAACGAAACTCTGCCCCAGGAGAAGACGGTGTAAGCTACCGAATGCTCCGTAACCTTCCGGACAACCAACTTGAACACTTACTAAAAATCATCAACGCCGCTTGGGAAACTGGCAAAATTCCCCAAGAATGGAAAATAGCCACAATTGTACCAATCCCCAAACCAGGCAAATCGCCCGACCAAATCTCCAATCTCAGGCCTATCTCATTAACATCATGTATAGGCAAAGTTATGGAGAAGTTGGTCCTTGAAAGACTGCTTTGGCACATCGACAAGAACGAATGTTTGCCTCACACGATGGTAGGATTCAGATCCCACGTCAGCACGCAGGAAGTCATGCTCCGCATTAAAGAGGACATATATGACCCTGAAAGCACCACCCAGATGCGGACGATCGTTGGACTTGACATCAAAGGGGCCTTTGATAACGTCGCTCACGAAGCAATAATCCAAAAGACAAAAGACCTAGGAGTCGGAAATAGACTAATCAGATACGTCCAAGATTTTTTACGAGACAGATTCGTTCAGGTCAGAGTCGACGACCATACTACTCCGCAACACAGAGCTGAGAAAGGAGTCCCACAGGGAGCGATATTGTCGCCCACTCTTTTTAATATAGCCATGAAAGACCTTCCGAACAGACTTCAGAACATACCCAACCTTAAACACGCCGTGTACGCAGACGATATTACACTATGGTGTAACAATGGATCCCCAGGGGAACAACAGGAAACAATTCAAATGGGTATTGACGCTGTACAGAAATACACTAGCGAGCTCGGGCTAACCTGCTCCCAAGAAAAATCCGAATACATAGTTGTAACTAACGCCACCGGCAGGAAGGCCGAAGAAACTAGGAACCACATAAATCTCAACATCGCAAACACACAGATAAAACGCAAAGACGTCATACGCATCCTGGGCTTCTGGCTTCAGGACAATGGCAAATGGAACGTTTGGCTAACGAAACCTCACCGTACAAATACAACAAATACATCACATGATAAAGAGAATCACACGCAAGAACAGAGGCGTACGAGAAGAACATCTGAGACGTATACTTGAGGCCCTCGTATACTCTAGGACTCTATACCAACTACCACACATCCGACTCACCAAAACTCAAACATCCAAACTTGAAACGGTTCTTCGCAAAGGCCACAGGCTTGCACTGGGTATCCCACGATTCTCAGCGAATTACCGTATCGAAGCAACCGGCACCTTTAACACGCTGGAGGAGCGGTGCGACATACAACGGCAATCCCAACATGACCGCCTACTAACCTCGAGGCAAGGAAGACAGATTCTCAGGCAGCAGGGTTACCTTACACCTCCCCTGAAGATATCCCCGACATCCCTCCACCGTGGGAATACATCCCGAGACTAACGGTTCTACCTATCCCTCGGAACATGGACAACGAAAGATACGCCACAAGGAGGGCGGCAAGGATCAATAGACTCCGCACCTCTCCAATCCCGGCCCACGTCACACTATACTACACAGACGCCTCACACAAAGAAGAAATGAGCACCACATCAGTCGCCAGTCACTACCTCAACTGGCAGAACAAACATGTAGAAATCCCCACCCCAGAGGAAGCAGAGATAACTGCTATCGGCGAGGCAATAACACTACCCTACCACCCTACGGAAGACATCCTCATCCGGACGGATAGCCAAGCTGCATGCAGGGCTTTCCGAGACAATACGTTACCTTCACACATTAGGCAACATATCCAGGATTACCTGCATCTGCGAAAAACCATAACAGTCACGATACAATGGACACCAGGCCATGATGGCCTAGAGGGGAACGAGGAGGCTCACCTCCTCACCCGAGAACCTTTGCCGGGACCCCCTGCTATATGGCCGCCTGAGTACAACCCACGCACCGAGAGAGCCATCTGCAGAACTACAAGGAAATTCACACTTAAGCAACTGAAGGAAAATGTCAGAACTCTGCCCCCTCCTCAACGCTCGCTTGGAAGGAAGGAAGAAGTACTCCTAAGAAGAGCGCAGACATTATCGCTGCTTACAGACAACTTCGTCCATTACATATCTAGAAGTGCTGGACACCCAACCTGCAAACACTGTGGAGGATACCCAGATAACCACCATACACTCTGGGCATGTCCCAAAGCCCAATCTTCAAAACGCACGGCTTTATCTTGCATATCACCTACTCTACGGCCCTCATCCTACGAAGAATGGCTCAGTCCACCCAAACACCTCGTCACCGTGTACCAAGATACTCTCCTCCAACACATCATAAGCACCCTCCCAGAAGAGGAATCGTAAACACCCCGGAACCTTCTTAACGAGCGCCGGACCAGGCGTGCAAAAATAAAGTTTATTCTCTCTCTCACTCTCTTCTCCATGATCACGTGCGGCTTAAGACACGACCACCAACTATAATCAAAGTTGTAGGTCATCGATATAGCTAGTGTTCCTGAAGTTGATCGTAGTTAGATGTGGTACAATTATGTGGTCGCTATTTTTGTAACCAGTCATTGCGAAGAATAAAAAATATGTTCGTTAGTTCTACATGTTCATACTGTAGTCACCAACTCAGCTAAACTTCAGTGTTTTTCTGCATCTGATTTTAATGTTCAGCATGTGCGGTGTGAATTTAAATTATCTGATATATGAAAGTATGGGTCACTGATTATCGAATGGTCGTCCATATCCTGAGAGCCACATGAGACTCTCGGACGATTGACGTCGGCTACTGAAAATGGATATTGCACAATTGGCTAGAGAGCAATAACACGTCAATATAATAACATCTCAGTGGCGTGTCTCGCCACTGAGAACCACACTGAAACACTGCCGAAGTGACTAAGTGAACGGTGTAAAATACCTCCGCCATAAGAACCCATGCCCAGTCGAACATTTCGGTATCTTGTAAAATTAAAGATAAAGATAAAGTGGGCACTGATTTCTTAAATAGATTATTACTTGAGGAAGTCAATAAAATCTATTACCTAATATTGACATTTCAAACAATTCACGGCCATTTCGTTGCACTGAATTCAGTTCGTAAACCAAACCGTTGTCGCGACCTAATCGAGTACGTCCGACCTTGAGATGACACCAAATTTCTATTGCTCATGTGGAAAAAGAAAAGCGTGCTCACTTTTTGACGTCTATAAAAAAGAAAACGGTAAGTTCGAAACCTTTGGTGCCTTATCTCGACCACTGGACTTTACATTCAATGCAACGAGCCTGTCTAACAAAAGTTGCAGAATGAAGTGAAATATGGATTCTAACAATATGATTAACTATAATTATAAAGAGAGTTTTTTTGTTAATTATTATTACAAGTATTATTTAAAGACACTGCAAATTCCTTCTAGGAATTATAGCAGACATTGGGAACACAAAGGACCCAATACAAAATGAGAAGCAATTGTAAGAACGTCGATGACATTTCACGTCCTTGATTAAACGAATAAAAAGACATATATCAATCATTCACAATGCGACAAATAATCGTTATAATCGAATAGCCTATTACAGCCAGGTGGAACTCAGCCCTGAGACATTTTAGCAGCATCATTCAAAAGCCTAAAAAAACTGCAGAAAGCTCTTACGTTGTTATGTAGTCTTGGATAAAGACGTGCTTTTTCTTTTGGGTGTCTGTGTGTGTATATGTGTTTTAATATACATTTTTGAACGTTCAGGGCAACAAACAAATGTACAGTGAAAACGCCCCTTAACCCGCAGTAAAATGCGGTGTCAATTCCTTGGACGACAGCGCCAGCGAAATGTTGCTTCCTTCTCGCTTGTTCGAGTCTCCTTGACACGACACCGAACTAAACGTGTGTCTCGAAAAGAATGCTTGTTTGCTTTCATTTCGGGAGGGTGTTTTTTTTTTCTTTTATGAAGGTACTTGGCGGCGCCATCTGGCCTTTCTGTTTGATCGGCGACAAACGTTTCCCTTGTAGAAACCCCCGAATTGTTTGTTTAATGGCGCCGAAAGTGCAACAACATCTTTGCCAGCGTTTCTAGCGACGGATTTTGCTTGGACAGGCCGGGTGGTAAGCCCCGACTGCTACCGAGTTCAAACACTGGTTACGGCCTCCAGGGTGAGCGGCTATTTTGGACGAGAATAAAAACGACCAAGCGCATTTCGGGAAGGAAATACTTTTGGGTCCGCTCAGGTTTGCTAGGCTTCGGTACGGTTTTCACTCCGCTTTGCCAAAACATGGAATTCAAATAAACAAGCAAGGCAGTGTCGTTAGTAAATGTTCAAGAGTGTTTTTTGTGTTTTTTTTCCTGCCTTAAAGCGAAATTATGGTTGTCAGGCGATGATCTTCGAAGTGCTGAAGTAGACAACAAAAAATATCAAGCTCGATAAAATAAACAACAAACAAAGAGTCCTCCTGTTTTGCCCACTTTTTCGAAAAAAAGACTATAGTCGGTGACAGGTCAAGAAAGAAGTGGGAGCTCTTTTCAACCCCTTTCCACTTCAGCGGAGCGAACGGTGGAGAGGAGGTCACCTCCTCTCCAGCGTTCGCTCTACTTAAGTGGAAAGAGTGCTGGGCTTTGCGGGACTAGCTTGTCTTGCACACTCAACCTGTCACCGACTATAGCCAAGAAATTAGGCGAACATTGTCAAAACACTTGAGAGATGTAAAGCACTTTATCATTCCCTCCTTGGACTTCTAATTTGGTCCAGAGAACTGTCGTGACCTAAAGGTTTCTATCCGGTTTACATCTTTGGCGGGGTGCTCCATCGTGCGAATAATTAGTTATGTGCGACTGACCGCGCGTAATTGTGGATGTGAACAAGCACGCGAAGGAAGAAGAATACAGCATATGTAGTCGCGGAACATGTACCAGCCACAAGGGTCATCTGATGCTTAACCAGCCTAGGACTCGCCGGCGGGTGAAACCTAGGGGCAAAAAGTAATCCCGGTGCATTCAGCGTAAAGGTCATTTGTCATTGTAAGCTCACCCCGCAGGGTGTCATGCTGTTTCTAAGTTTCCGTGTTCTGAGGCCTCTAGACATTGAAACTCCGCCAGAACCTAGGCACCCGCACTATTCGCAGCGAATGTATACATGTGAATACTGTGTACATGTAAAGACTACGATAATCTTTGCGCTACGGTTAAAAATGCACGTATCACAGTCTCACGAGCGCCATCTTGCAGATTGGGCCTTAGACGTCTTCCACCTTGTCACCTGCATCACAACTGCGCTTGTCGAGACAATTGGTGCCGAATTCTAGCTGAGTGATCCTGCCAGGGCAGTTGGTGAAGACACGTTCTAGGTATCCGCCCCATAGAACCACGCGTCAGAGAAATGTATGATTATTAATGGGACACTGAACTGGCTCTAGAATATCTTCAAGCGTCTGGATAATATCAAGAAAAAACCTTCCTCAAAATGTACTTAGCGCATTTACATCGAGTTTCATTTGGAGCTGGGAGCGATTCAGAAACACGCTTCTCTTTTGAGACGTCGACCCGAAAATACGAGTGTGTTTTGGAATCGCTCCTAATACAAAGTATTTCGACGTAAATATTTCGGTAAGCAGTTTTGGCCGGCAAAAGCTCATTTTGTGACGTACGTTTTCGATCCAGGTACTTAGGAAAAAAGACACCTAAGCAATTTTACCAGTTGTGAATGGGAAAGCATTTTCGGCGCCGAGAGGAGCAGAAGCGGCCGAAACGCCGGCAGTAACCCAAGAGGGGGTAAAGAAAGGCTGCCCGAGCCAACACCCGAGCGCGCACAACACTCTCCTTAGATGCGCCTTTTTCGCGGTCACAAACAACGCCGACGGCGCTCCATGGGACAGTTAATGCGTTCGCATCAAAAATACGCTTTCTGGGAGTTCAGTGTCCCATGGAAGGGGTGGTGCGTCCATGCTTTTATCTGTTCACAGATCAGACACAGCGGTGTGTCGCCGACGTGTTTCCGTCTACAGTTCGCAAGCGGAAACGTGAACTTGGGTGGAGCAAGATTAGAAGTCTTGCAACTGCAAATAACTTGCAGCGTGACTGAACACCCAAGTGAGAGAGCGTAGATCTGCAGAATGCCCCGTTTACATGAACACTCCTGCGTGGAAAGCACGCGCTGACACCTCGCGCTCGCTGGAACACCTATTTCTATGCTTTTTGAGAAAATCTCCAGAGGCCGCGGAGCGCGCAAGGAATTCTGGGAGAGTCCTGTATGATCCTCCTTGTCGCCGTCAGCCTCTTCCGCGTGAGCACCGAAGAGAGCTAGAGAGGATAGCGCAGTCGCTCAGCTCTTCCCGGCCGCTCGTCTGCGTTTCCTCAGTCACCTGCTACAGCCGTTTCTATACAGGATGCTCCCACAATCCTTTCGGCGCAGTGGAGTACGCTGCCGGTTTTGCAAAAGTCTAGAGCTATATATAATTTCTCGCTTCGAGCCTCTCGAGTTCTCGAAATGGGACCCGAATAACATGGGACCCGAAAGCAGAACTATTTTCGGAAAAATTGGAACGTGTGCAAAGACGTTGCACTAAATTGGTACCGAAAAACTGAGGGGCTACATGTAATAGTAGAACACATTCAAAAATGCAGCTCCCAAAGAGTTACGAATTTTTTTTTCTTGTACTGGTCAAGATTAGATATTTCTATTCAGAGTGTCGGGAATGAGTATCAGAAATCATAAGCAAAACGAAAGTGGCGTCGCTTCAATCCGCACGTGCGCGAATAAACATCTAAAGATGGTACAAGTATTATGCATTATGCTCTCTGACTTTTACGTTAAAACGAGTGTCATAAAAATTAAAACATAGCTACAATGAAAATTGCTGCCATGCTGAAGGAAAAGGCCGAGAGCCTTATTAGTCTTACTGCTAATGAAAATACAGTATTACTGCAGAAGGCATACAACCATGTTGATTTTTCTGTAGGCCCACAGGCTGTTGAGGGACACCGCAAAAGTACCAATAAAAAATAAATAACTATATCAGAAAATAGACCCTCGATTAAAAGTAGCAACTGCTATTTACTCTTGATGGGAATCGCTCTTTGTCCGAACAAGGTCCAAATGGAACACGCTAGATCGAAATGTGTTTTTGCCGGCGTTCTGTCGGGACAAGCTTCTTCTGGAATGTTCTTTTTTTGCAATACTGACTTCAAGACGGTAGATGTATTCATAAATTAACAATTTGAAATCAGTACACCTGAGGTTTCGCCTTTCAGGATCTAGATATGTTTAAGGTTTTAGAATATAAAAAAGTTACACACCCGAGAAAACAAGTATAGACAATCTTTGCCATACCGATGAGTGGCGCTACCTTCCCTTAAGTGTCGACAGCCTGCTACTTAAGTATGAATGGTGTTGACAACAGGCTACTGAAGGTTGAGCAATTAATATGTCTCAGCAAATTAGGAAGTGCATTTAATATGTGTCCATGCAGCTATTTTAAACCGTGACACCAGTTAATATTGCCTTCTGTCATGACGTTCTAATAGGTCACCATATGGCCGAACGTAATTTCCAACAGTTACGCACAACTGCCTATAAAATAAGACGCCCCTAGGTTTCACAGGGGCATCCCACTGGAGTCAATGACGTACCTATGTGGAACCAGTCTGGGAGGCTGCATGGATGGGATGGATGGATGTTATTGGCTATACACTTCGTAACGGGCGGTAGCTTGCGCCACCTAGCCTAAGTCTAAACAGACAAATCGGAAGCCACATTGGAACCGCCATGGTCGCTTAGCAGAGCTGCCTGAAGTAGGCTCAGGTCGAAAATTCTCTTTGGGTTCCAGTGACTTGCAAAGCTGCTCGAAACGA
Source organism: Ixodes ricinus (assembly GCA_037355805.1). Taxonomy (NCBI): domain Eukaryota; kingdom Metazoa; phylum Arthropoda; class Arachnida; order Ixodida; family Ixodidae; genus Ixodes; species Ixodes ricinus. The sequence goes on along the minus strand of JAZHYW010024367.1, from coordinate 26,384 downwards.
TGGGCTACAATAGTTACTTCAAACATGTTCCTCAAATAAATGTAACACTGACTCATAGGTATCTAAGTACTAGTTTAAAATTTACCGAGATAAAGACACAGTTACACTAAGGTATAATATTTCACTTTGCATGTGTCTTTCGTTTAAAATAAATAACGAGTAAAAAACAATTTACGAGTATGTGTGCCTGATGTACATTGGTAACTTAAATGGAAAGAATTACAATTGAGACTGAGCGACCTTTCTTAGTTCACTTGAATGAGAAATAATACCATCGCCAAAGGCGTTGTTTCGCATGTCATATAAAACGAAAGAAAATAAATAATAAACCAAACGTACTTTATAGTAAATTCTTCATTTCACCTCAGAGCCCTAAACATTTAAAAATCCATGTTTGTCAGCCTCAGAGATAGCGCCTGATCGAATACAATTCGGTAGATGTTTGTTTTGTAGAAACTGGCTTCTTGGATGGCAGTGCCCAGCCTCTCTGCTGGATTCGGTCACGTCATCCCAAGGTGCATCACACAAGGTGCATTGTATCTGGTAGGTCATACTAAGGGGATTGTGATGGTCACTCTCCATTTTACTGCATGGGGATGAGACATTTATGTTGGAAAATATCTGAACCACAGTGTCCTGAAATGAATTCACTATTTAGACCCCTCTTGTGCAGTACGAGCCTTTCCTCTTTTACTGGAGATTACAAAAGAGTATTTAAAATACTGTAACCTGTTGTCATTATAAGGTACCAGAAGCTGTAGCCGAAATTCAGACACAGTTAGAACGAAGTGAAAGACCTAAGTTTGTATCTTAGGTAGGCTAAGCTTCATAAACACCAATTTTCTGCTATGTGTGCATACATGGGTATTTGACAACGCTTCCTGAAAACCGTCATGTCCCTACTTGAACGAGGCCTATTTTGTGCTGTTAAAATGAGCCTTCATGAAACAGAACGTTTAAGTTGAAAATGAAATTCAAAAAACATTTTGACAAAAAGTCAAACGTTAGGATAATAAGAATGCGCACATTACGTAAGTTCAAACGCATGTCAACTCTGACACTACGAAAGGCAGACTCGCAAAGAATTGAGTATCAGGTGAGCGCAGTTCTGGACTTCAACCGCATGTCGTGCCCCAAGCATGGGTCTCGGCCTTCAAGAGCAAGTTTTAAAAATGTCGCTAATTTTGAGGCAATGCTTATAGTCTATAGACAACAGATATGGTTGCTTGTCTCTTCGACCAACAGACGTTTGGAGGCACGTTGTGGCGTCGGTTGATCAGGCTGCAGCTGGTGGGATGATGGTCCAGACCATACCTCGATGAACTCACTCAACCACACTTACCACATGGTTGTGAGTGAGTTTGGGTGACTCTAGGATATAATTCAGAGTGCGTAATATGCTATCGAGTGACTGTGAATGATACCAAGTCATGTCGCACAACTCATATTGATACAAAAGCTTGTTTTACAAAAATAAAATGTATCTTAACCAGGAGAGACAAAAGGTGCATTGTTAATTGAGCTGTGCCTCGTGTTCTTGTACCAGTTCTTCTGAGGTCGGGAGTGACGGAAAATGTTTGCTGATGTTATCAAAATAGTAAGATTTGTCAATTTCCCGCTAAATTTATCGGGAAAATTAGGTGCTACACACACCCGCTAAATTGAACGGAATTTAGCGTCACTCTCGAGCTGTGCGCATAATTACAGACAAATTCAATTTTCTCTCTAAATTTGGCCGGAAAATGTAATTGGTGTACAAGTATACGCCAACTTTTTACGCTAAACTTAGTGGTGAAATTATACGCTAATACAGAGTTTCAGGCTAAATTTAGTGCGAAAATTATACGTCAGTACAACTTTTCACGCTAAATTTAGTTGAGAAATTATGTGCATAGACATTCGCGCCAAATTTCAATGAGTTTGGTACGATTCGCTTTTTCCACCAAGTGTAACGGGAGTGACTAATTGGTTTACGATTCTACAGCAACTCCACTTTTGCAGCTAAATTTAGCGGAGAAATTCCATGTTCCCTATTGAAAAATTCTATTTGTATGAGAAATTTATTGTGTCTAATAAGCACATATGAATCATACAAGATATATAAGAACATATCAGAACCATATAGAACTATATAACCACTATATAGGATATATAATAACAACATAGAAGAAACTTTTCACAAGTTTCTTATATGGTTCTTATATATCTTGTACGATTAATATGTGTTTGATTGGACACAAAAAATTTCTCATACAAATGAGATTTTTCAATAGGGTTACCCTTTTATGCCACACTTTCTGCTGACATCAACTTCAAGAGGAGTAGCGAGTTGTTATTCCAGGGGCGCACTCACGGGCGACGCGTATCCGGGGCCCGCGACGCTCGATGCCGCGTGGCCGACCCCGCTGAGGGAGTTGAGCGGCGGCGGGTGCTGCTGCTGCTGCTGCTGTTGGGCGGCGTCGGCGGGGCCTTCGGACAGACCGGCCAGGGGCACGAGCACCGGGTTCGAGTCCCCCGGGTGCGCATGCCACAGCCGCCGGCCAGCGCGTGGTCGAAGTTCCGGTAGCAGCCCGTGTTCAGCCGCCCGGAGTCCTCGCCTAGACTCGCCGCATCGCCCTACACGCGGCGCGGACAAGCAATGTCTTTGTTAGTGCAGGATTGTGCTCTTACCGAAGCTAACTTAGATTTAGTGCGCGTGCGCGGCGTGGCATCGCTACCCCTAATGCCCCGAGTCCCGCTAGAGCGACAAACAGAAACAAACGACAGCGACGAGCCTCAAGCCATTGCCTCCTCTATACTGACAAAGCCTGGCAGATCGCCACGAGAAGCGGCCGCCGAAATCAAAGAGGTAGAGCGGCAGACAACGGATGAGAGGAGAGCCACGTGACGGGCGCCCCGCTGCGGCGAGACGCCGAAACAGACTTGTCCCGAGCGATGGAATGTCCGCTCGCGCTCCTCGCGTTCCTCACGCTACCTCTTCTTTTTCGTCGGGTTTGAAAACCATGCTTCGGATCCTCGCCGCTGCAAAAGCTGTGCGCTGACGTCCAGGTTCCCCGAGAAATGCTCTGTGTTACCAGATTCTCGCGTTCCAAATCTGCGACCGGGCACTCTATGGCTCCGTCGTCGAACTGCCAGGCTTTGCGAGTATAGAGGAGGCTAGGCTCAAACACACGCAGCATGCTCGCGACGGCACCTTTGGAAGGCGTTTAGTCATTCGGTGCTCGCGAAGTAAGCACGAGTGATTGCAAGCCTGACAAAGATACCCTCGTGTGCACGATGCTCGTGTTTGAGCATAACCTCCTTTATTCTACAAAGCCTGTCAAATCGCGAAAGACTCTGACATGAGGCTTGTTGCTGTCGTTTGTTTCTGTTTGTCGCTCTAGTGGGACTCAGGCGCAAAGGCTCGGTTAAACTTCGGCGTTGAGCGTAGCGCAGGAGCGACGCGGATACTGATTGGTCGCAGATATCGAGTTCCTACTCGCCGGCCAATGAAAGGCGCACGTTGTGGGCTACGCTGCGTTCGCTGCGCTCAACGTCGGAGTATTACAGAGCCTTAAGAGTGTGGAGGGGTAGCACAAATGGAGGGGCAAAGGTTGCCCAACTCAACACGTAGTCCTTAGTGCTGACTTCCCTGCGTCACCAAAAGACGCCACCGCAGTGCAGAGACACGAGCGATGCGCCAGCGCGCAGAGAGGACTCGTGTTCAGTGAGGACACAGCCGAACGCAGCACTCGTGCCAGGCCTCTGCTCCGCGTTTTGCTCCTTGAGGGGACGCCGAAACTTCAGCACTGCAACCTTGCTGTCTACCTTACGACAGAGTGAAGAAGAAGGTAGCGCGAGTGGAGAGAGAGAGCTGCCCTTTCCAAACTTGTATATGTTGCTCTTTATCAGATAAACTGGACCGTGTTACAAAATAAAGTCGATTCACTCGTCACTTTCATTCCACAAAAATGCATTGCTTCCAACTCTACATCTTCCTGATTTCACGCAGCCATAAAAGTATACATTCTATTAAAAAAGAACGCATTTCTTTAATGGAAAGTATGCTTTTAATTTAAGGTATACTTTCTGTAACGTTTTTAAATCTACATTGGGCAGAGAATCAGCCTTCGGCGATGCGTAGTTAATTTTTCCGGTGAAATCCCATCCTTCTCGCCAGTTTTTAGAAAGTCTTCATTTTAATTATGTATCGGAACGGAGCCTGTGCAACTTGGTGCTCGTTTGATGGCATTCAGGAATGCGGTGCCTGAGCGCCCTGCTTGTGACCCTGAGCGCTCAGTTCCCGCGCCCGTTGAGTAATGCGCAACAAAAACCCTGTAAATATTTTTTTTTCGCGGGACGCTTTGTAGATTTATTTTTTGATTAGCAGCCTCTGCAAGGTTCTTGAGAATATTTCATATTTTATGTATTGCGAACATTCTTCACTCCAACCCAATTTTTACCTTACCAGCATGGCTTCCTAAATCATCCCTGTCAGACGCAACCTCTGATCTTCACTCGCGATTTTTGTTTAGTTCTTTACCTCAAATCTCGAAAAAAAGATTTTTTTTTATTTCTGCGAGGCTTTTAGTTTAAATAAGCTTATTTTACTCCCTTAGTAAAGAACACAGGTTTCGGGACCCAAGAAAAACTGCAAAGTGCAGCTTGGCCAGGTCCCTGCTTCCAACGTTTGGTAAATTGCCAAACAAAAAAAAATATTCAAATATTACCAGAAAATAACAATAAAGCCATAAAAAACATAATGCACCTTATTTAGAAAATAAACTTTTTACAATGCTTTGTTTTACACATTCAGTATGAACGCCTTGCTCGTTTAAAAAATTCAGTAGTGTGAGTAACGGCGTGTAGAAACAGCTACAGCCCAAAGCTTATTCGAGGACGTGGCATTCTCTAAGACCTGGAGCTGTGACCTTCCATGCAAATTTTTTCTAGTTAGTTTAGCAGTTTGTTGCAACGATTGATTAGAAAATAAAGACATGCAACATATTTTGAAACAAGCATATAATCGTAACTTTCTTCTGTTTTTATGAATTTATGCTTATGAGCAAGCAGTTGAGCGTGTAAGTAATGTATTATGTTAGTCATCATGCACCCTGTTTTTTGTTTATTTTTCTGCAACAAAAGCAATGCATTTATTTTTGCTCATGTCCTAGTTCTCCAGAGAAAAACAATGAGGAAAACGAGAATTGAGTAATGTGTTACAAGTGAAAAGTTTTACACTGGGTTGTAATATACAATATTTGTAGAGGTCCCATAAAATACTCGAAAGAAACAGCAGATGCTTGTAGGAAACTGTTATTGAGGTTTCCCACAACTTACTGCTCCTGAAACGGATGGCGAATATGGATAATGCCTTTTTGCGCGCCCCGAGCGCTCTTTCCAGAGTGCACGAGATCCGCTGGTTGAAAGAGAGTGCGCTGATGAGATCGGCTGCTTCATATCGAGGGAGCTGCGTCCTCTCAGAGCACTTTCCCGCACTCCGTATCTGGCCGTCGGTGTGCGGTCACATGGTCAGGTGGATTTATTGACGAGAGCGGTGGCAATGCTGTGTAGGGTGCGGCGAGAGGCAATGAAATCTGGTTCTACAAAGTTCTTCCGAATTTGATGGTGCGAAGGTCACTACAGGACCTGATGCGCTTGTGATTGTCAGGAAAAGATGGCGTGAGAAGAATTCCTATTTTGCACATTTTACGCGATCCTTAATCTCACGGTAGGTGTCAAACCTAACCAATGAAGCAACAGCTGCTTGACCGGGTTGTGTGCACGTTTCAAGGAATTCTGATCTTTTGCTAAAGTGTGTTGGGAGATGAATGTTGTAAAATCAAGGGAAGGTTTACTTCGTGTCATTCGGCGATGAAATTAGACGCAATTACAATTTTTTGTGAGTAATCCTTGCACGATATTCTACCAAAAATAATGTGGTTCCATTAAAATTTGATATTTGCGCGTTCTGTCGTACAGATGACCACTGTCATCTAGCGTTCACTCTCGCATACACGCTAAGTTTAGAAAACATTTCAAAGAATGACATTTATTTCGTTCTCTGAAAACGCATTTACGCACGTGTTGATTCTTTAAACGCCGGTATGCAGATCCACAAAAACCATTAGAGCCATAATTTTATCTGGTTGCAGGTGTAGAATCTGCTCAATCAACATCCATACGTTGCAGAAATCTTTCCAAATCTTTCACGGATGTCGATAGATCACACTCCTGTTGCTGGTCCGAGAATGGCAGAGCGCGCTAAGAGCTAAAACTTAAGATAGGTGGAAAAAAGATTCTGAGTAACTCTGGCGGCGAGGGTAGAGCGCTCTATCGAATCTAGCTCAGCCGACGGACGCGAACTTCCTAATTTGCCATAAGCAAGCTCAACCTAGACCATAAAATGCTAACTAAGTCTTGAACAAGGTGATTTCTAACAAGCTGCTCCCAGTTTTTAGACATATTCAAATTCTCCTGCGAGTTCTGACACGTCTTGTTTCCCTCAAGGTTACGTGCTTTTGCTGCTACTAATTTATATTAACGACTTACCTTCGCGTTTTTAATGAAGCCTTAGTTTATTTGGGGATGATCGCATAATTTGTAATGAAATTACTGAAGAGTATGAAGTTCTGTTTCTTTAAATTGACTTAATTGAAGTATCTGATGGGTGCAAACAATGTCAAATGACCCATGACACTGAAAAATGCAAAACAATAGGAGTGTATGATTGTGTGCAACTAGGTGTGCATGTCCACTCCCCTCTTAATGCCTTCGGGCCCTGAGGGAACAAATAAATAAATAACGCATCCGCTTCCTTTCGCTATGTTAGCAACGTTCCTCTGCTTTCTGTGACTTCCCATAAATACCTCGGTGTGTACATTACTTCTAACCTCTCATGGCATATCTTGCCTCCCGCCACACCGCACAGCTACACACTCTTGCGGATACGACGAGAAGCTGCAGCCTCTCAGATTTTCCCAAGATGCTCTCGCCTATCAAAATGATGGGGAAACTGCGGAGTTACTTAAAGAATCTGTTTGAAAAGATGTTTTTGAAGACAAATTAGGATTCACGGTGGCAAGTGGTGAACGCATCCACAGACTTGGAAGGAAAGTATCCGCCAGATCTCGACCTGTCATTATGCGGTTATACGATTTCACTTAAAAACTAGAAATTATGAAGAACGCCAGCTTAAGGGAACAAACATCTCGGGGTCGGATGATTATTCTAAAAAAGTGCAGGCCATAAGGAAGCAATTGTGGATGACTTTGAAGGAATCAAGAAAGCCTGAGGACAAAATGTCTTCACGGTACGACAAGCCGGTTGTAAATAATGATACATATGCTTGGGACATGGAAAAGAGGTGCCGAATGAAGATAACTTGTCCGCAAGAGAGACAGGAAAACTGACGTCAGGGTAAAAGTGCTCGTGAGCTAAAATTAAGCAATATAAATTCCAGGAGTGTTGCGAATAAAGTTGAAGACATTGAGCAAATAATATTAGTACTTTCTCCTGACGTGATGATTGTTACAGAAACATGGTTAAGTTCAAATATACTGGATTTTGAAATATGCTGCCTGACTATAATGTTTCAAGAAAAGGTAGACCATCTAAAGGAGGTGGAGGTGCGATATTTTTCGTCAAGAAGTGATATGTAGGCAACTGTGCGACATGCCAACTTCGGAGTCTTTGCTGTGCAAAGTAATAGTGCATGGTGTATCGTTTGTTGTTTGCGCATTTTAAAGACCATTGGACTGCCCGTTAGACATAATGAAAGATCTTGCTGAAAATATGTCTAGTTATGTAACCTACGATGTAAACTTTATATTACCAGGTGACTTTAATTTACCAAATATAAACTGGTCCCAATTATCACATGGCCATGTGGATCGCTTGCATGGTGAAGCTCTTTTGAACATTGCGTTCTCCCATAATTTAGTCCAGGTTGCTGAGGGTTTCACACGATCCCAAGGTAGGTATCAATCTTTAATCGACCTTGAATTTCAAGCAATAAGCTCAGTGACCTTCCTTGTACTTGCAACACTCATGGAGGTGTTTCTGCTCATAAAATTGTTGAAGTGAATGTTCCTTTCAAGATAAGCAATTTCTCCCATGTAAAACTGACTAGTGTCCAAGATTACAGAAAAGCAGACGATGCTGGCGTCTTACACTACTTAGAATATTCCCTATAAAGGGTTGACTAGTCTCTTTGATAAATGTGGGGCAGATGTGTATCAATGGTAGTCATATTTTCTTAACATTGTGAACACGTATGTTGAGCGATTTGTGACGTTTAGAAAAAAAGAAGAATTTCTAGAAATTGATGGATCAATAGAGACATATTTCATTTGAAACGAAGAATTGCCCGAGGGAAGAGAAGGAATAAAAAACGCGAAGCGGGTGTTTCTGACGAGACAGTACCCAACTTAAACAGTAAATTAAAAAAACATGATAGTTAAGTCCAAGACGATATTTGCTTTAACGTGACATTGCTCTCATTTTTATACAGCGCTCCGCAGAAGTTTTGGAGGTATTTCTCGCTTACTAAAAGTGAACCCTTACTAACAAGTGTAAATTCGAATGAATTTAACAAGTTCTTTGAATCGGTATTTACGTCGGATAACGGATCTATGTCAGGTACTGGCACCGACCTTTCACGTGTTATTGAGGAAATTGTAATTTCAGAGCAAGGACTTTTCACTTGTTAAATAATATAGACCCTAACTAGTGTCCTGGTCCTGACACTCTACATAACGGGTTCTTGAAGCATTATGTAGAAGGGATGTCCAGATATCTTGGCATCCTTTTTACCGCATATATTCACGATCGAGTATTACCTTATCATTGGAAAGTTGGAAAAATTATGCCCATTCACAAGTCTGGCGTCAAAAACAACCCGGCTAACTATAGGCCGGTGTCTTTAACAAGTACCTGTTGTAAGCTTTTAGAGCATATAATACTTTCACATATGAGTCAATATCTCGAAACTCACAATATTCTTATACCTTCTCAGCACTGTTTTAAGAAATCATTACCAACAAGTACCCTACTTGTTGAATTATTACATGAGCTCGCAAACACAATTAACAATAGCCGCCAGGCAGACATAATTTTCCTTGACCTATCGAAAGCTTTTGATCGTGTATCACACCCAAAACGTCTTTTAAAACTTTCTACAATCTTCGAAAATGATCCGTTAGTAAACTGGGTAGCATCATACCTGTCCAATAGAACACAATGTGTACATTTCTGGGATGAGTCTTCTGGCCTTCTTCCTGTAACGTCCTCAAGGCTCGGTTCTTGGGCCTCTTTTATTCTTAATTCTTTTTTGTAAATGACAATATTATAGATATTAAAGTATCAGTTAAACTATTTGCCGATTATTGTGTTATTTATTCTGAGGTAAAATCAAGTGAAGATCAGATGGCTCCTAATGAATCCTTGGCAAAAATTCAAAAATGGGTGGATAAATGGCAAATGCAGGTAAACTTCACTAAAACAGTACAAATGACAATAACCTGGGAAAAATTCCTTTCAGGTATAATTATTCAATTAATTAAAGTCCCGTCAGTTATGTCGAGGGAATACGAATACCTCGGAGTAACAATAACGGCCAAAGTAAACTGGAATCAGCATAAAGATGATGATGTTAACAGGGCAAGGGGTAAGCTTTTTACACTGAGACGTAGCTTCAACAATTTGCTGACAGAGAAACAAAAAAACTGCATACTGTACACTCATAAGGCCCATGCTGGAATATGCCAATGTAGTCTGGTATCGTCATACCGCGGAGGAAATCGGTAAACTCGAATGTGTCCAAAAACTTGATGGGCGATTTATAACTAACAATTTTAGATATAATATTTCTGTGTCAGGCTTACTTGCAGAGGTTGGCATACAACCGTTGGAGATCAGAGCTAGACTAAACAGATTACGCTTCTTATACTCCATTGTTAACAAGCTGTTCAATCTTGACAGGGAGAGATATATCACTTTTTTCCTTAACGGGTTCGTCTAGACTCAATCATTCAAGAGCTATCAAGCAATACAGATATAAGCATGATCTATTCAAGTATTCCTTTTTCCCTCGGGCAATCCAAGAATAGATTTCGTTAACAAACGAAGACCTAACCCTTCCGTCACTGGACGGTTTTGTTGATGCAACTAAATCTGCCGCAATTTGCTCTTGAGTGCAATTTTTTCTACTGTTCAAAATTGTATGTAATATGTACACCCACACCTGCTATGGCTCGCGCATGTGTGCTGCCGTATCCTTTAAATAAATAAATAAATAAAATAAATTAATTATTTCTTTAATGTGCCCAGCTAGTTCGCGCTGACGTCACCCACTGCAAGCTCCTTCTACAGAACTGCGCATAGCGCTGTCTGTGCGCAGGTGGTCGGCGCTGACGTCTCTGACTCAAAGCTCCTCCTACGAAACAGCGCATCGCTCCCTATGTGCTAACGCTATTAGATTTGCTCAGCTGTGGAACTCCCGCGGAGGGGGTACCACCCTCTCTCCCTCCAGTCCGCCTCCCGTCGTTTGAAGCGCCATCTCGGGTTCCGTTTCAAAACTGTGCATTCCATAGAATATGGTGAAACGCCATCTTAGACATCGTGCTTCAAAACATATGCATTCCAATAGAAAACCCTGTAGTTACATTGCAGCCTTCCGTACATCGGTGGCGCACGCTCGAACGACGGGAGGTGGACTGGGGGTGAGAGGTGGGGTGATGCTCGGTGAAGCAGCAGCGTCAATGAGCAGTTCCGTAGCTGAGTTCATCTAATGATGTTGCTATGCACGCAGCCGGTTTGCGCTGACGTCACTCACTGCGCGCTCTTTCGGAAATGTGCATAGCACATGTGCGCAACTGGTTCGCGCTGACGGCATCCACTGCACGCTCGTACAAAACTACGCATAGCTCTGTATGTCTGGAGCTGGTTCGAGATGAAATCACCTGCTGTGCGCTCCCCCTGCTGTACTTTAATGTTATTTTCTTGATAATGCGATTTCGAAGTGTTGTTTTAATGCTGAAAATTGAACCCCGTGTCAATTTTGTTTCTTTGTTTGTGCCGCACATGCCAATGCGGGGACCTGCGGATTGGTCGAGCTGTTATTGTGACAGCTCTTTCCACACGCCTCCAGTATTACGCACTTCGTAGCTTATGCATATAAACAAATCAAATCATATCATATCAAACTGCGCATATCTCCCTATGTGCGCAGCTCGTTCCTGTTGACGTCAAACCCAGTGCGCTCCTTCTACAGAGCGGCGCATAGCTCTATGTGGCGCAGGTGGTTCGCGTTGAGGTCCCTTGACCTGTTGGTCACCCAACACGGCGCCCTTCCCTCGCGACATAGTGCTCTCCTCTTCCCCTGTCGGGTGTTCTATCGAGCTACTTACGAAGGGACGCACGCGATTTTACGGTATCGTGGTCCTACAATCACTATCGCAATTTAAACAGGCCGTTGGGTTTGTCTTAGCTCCGGGCCCATTCTTTGAGGTATGTGGTCCGTTGACCTAACTTCTTTAAAAAGCTATTTAATAAATGTCCCAGAAAAATATTGTCGTTGGTAAGGTAAAAAACAAAAGTATGCTAACTCGTTAATCTAAATGCTGCGCTTGACCCTTAAGGCTAGTTCACACATTTGCGTTTAAATGTCATGCCTTGCGACCGCTTATGATTGCTTACGACGAGATATGGTTGCTAAGGCAACCGAGGTGCATGCAACGCGTCGCAGTGGAACGTGAGGAGTCGTAGTGCAGTGAGTCACATTAAAACGTCAATGTATAAGCTAGCCTTTCCATAGCACTTCTAGAGTCAAGGATAGAAACACGCAACACAAGAGAAAACACCCGTATGCGTTAAAGCAAAGAACATTCGTAACCTTATTCACTCGACATAATTTGACCTTCACCAATCGTTTCCATACACCGTTCTCGAGGATAAGGAAAAAAATTAGTACACCATTTGTTAGTGGCTAAAAGCTCTAGGCGCATTCAGAGGAGTCGTTGGTCTCAAGCCGTTTATAAGGGTCCAGAATGCCTGTCAATGATTCCGGAGGGACCCTGTTGCGGCACCGAACCAGGCTGTTAGGCATTATTCGGTCGCGCGAGTACCGCGAGGACTCGCAGTCCGACCGGGGCCCTGCGGCGGCGAGCGCAGGGCCCACCCAGAGCGAGGTACCTGTCCGACGCCGTGGCCCGTGTCCACGAGCACATCGACGAGGTCCATGCTCTTGGCGAAGGCGTCCCTCAGGTTCACGTGGTGGAAGGAGACGATGCTGCCCTCCCGGCGGGCGCGCTCCAGGGCCTCCTTGCGCTTGAGCGCCTTCTCTCGGCGCATCTGGTTCTTGTAGAACTCGGCGAAGTTGTTGACGATGATGGGGATGGGCAGCGCGATGACGAGCACACCGCAGATGCAGCACACGCTACCGACAATCTTGCCCAGAGGCGTGGTCGGACAGATATCCCCGTAGCCGACCGTCGTCATGGTGATACTTGCCCACCAGAAAGTCTCCGGGATGCTGGTGAACTTGGTGTCGGCTACCTCTTTCTCTGCGAAGTAGGCCAGGCTGGAGAAGATCATGATACCGATGGCCAGAAACAGCATGAGCAAGCCAAGCTCCTTGTAGCTGTTGCGGAGCGTAAAGCCCAGACTCTGCAGGCCTGTAGAGTGCCGCGCTAGCTTGAGGATGCGCAGAATGCGCATGATGCGAAAGATCTGCACCACACGCCGCACGTCTTGGAACTGGTCCTGCTTCTTGGTGCTCGTCTCCGTCAGGAAGAGCGAGATGAAGTACGGCAGGATGGCCAGCAGGTCGATCACATTTAGGACACCCTTGAAGAACTTCCACTTGTTGGGCGATGACAGGAAACGCAGCAGATACTCTAGCGTGAACCACGTGATGCACACCACCTCCACGAGCGCCAGCTTGGGGTTGTCCACCACCTCGCCCTTGTGGTCTCGCTCTTGCAGCTCGGGCAGCGTGTTGAGCGTGAGCGCGATCGTCGACAGGATGATGAACAGGATGGACAGCACGGCCACGACCTGGGTGTGCCCGGCCCGCCCTCAACCACGGGCCACTTCCTCACGCGCGCGCGGATCCCGGGGCGCGATCGCTGGCTTCGCGGCCACCAGACTGCGCGCCCTGGGTCGGGGCGCCGCGTAGGTGCCAGCAGCCGGAGGTCAGCGACCGCGAGCCCCGTCTCTGTCTCCCAGGGGACAAGCCACGATGCACACATACACACACATACCGAGAAGAACGAACACGACCGACGCACAACATCGGTGCGGGGCGAGAGAGCGCAGGCAGCCGCCTCCGCGGTGCAAGCACGGTGCAGCGAGGCCCCGCGGTGCTCGGAAGCGGAAGCCCTTCACCACCGCAGAAGGAAGAAAGAACGTCCGCGAAGCGAGCACGAGCCAACCACCGAAAAGTGTGTGTATGCATAGTGGCAGCCGAGACAGAGGCGCCCGCGCGCCGGTAACGCACGCTGCATCTGCGACCGCCCATCGCTCGCGCTGCCCATCCCCGATGGTCGGTCGTCTTGCGTTGGGCTGCGAGCGCCAAGCGGCTCAGCGGGAAAGAAGGGGAGAGAAAAGACAGGTTAGCACAGCAGGCAGGCATGCGAAGGGCCGCCCGTGCGTCCGGCCCGGCACGCACACAGAGGGACGCTCACCCGCGCGGCCAACGACGACGTGGGCTTCTCGAGCAGGTCCCACAGGAACTTCTGGAACTGGGCGCGCCGTCCCTCGCCGAAGTACTCCTCGTCCCTCTGGCGCAGGGACTCGGCCTCCTTGCGCATTTCCTCGTGCACGTGCTCCTTCCGCTGGTGGTAGCGGTGCTGGCAGCACGATTCCAGGTACAGTTCGTCGATGCCCCAATACTCCAGGTCGTCGCTGAAAGCCATCACGCACATCTCCTCGACTAGGTGCAGCTTGCCCGTGCGGAAAAAGTTGAGCACGGCGCCGAAGGAGCGCGGGTGCCGGTCGAAGAAGTACTCGTTGTCCACGAGCGAGTAGTCGTCGCACAGCTCGGCCAGGGCCTCGTGCGTGTTGCAGTCGCGCAGTCGGCCCAGTCGCGTGTGCGGCAGCCGCTCCAGCGTCCGCCACAGCACCTCGTGCCGCACGCCGCCCACGTTGATGATGACGCGCCGGTTCATGGCCTTGCTGCGCATGATCATGAAGGGCTCGGGCGGCAGCGACGACAGGGACCGGGCGCGCTGCATGGCCAGGCTGGCCGGCCCCGCCGCGCTCAGCTGCGGGGCCTCGTCGGCCCGGGCCGGCACCATGCGCCGGCCCGAGCTAGGGCTGCCCGTCGCCAGCACCGCCGTCGTGCGGGACAAGAGCGACGACGGCGCCACCCCCCGACCCCCGCTGCTGCTGCTGCTGCCGGGACTGCTGCTGCTGCTGGCCCCGCCGGATCCACCTGCGTCCAAGGTGCCCCTCGCTCACGCTACGCCATCACCTCGACTCGACGGGAGCCCGTCTTCGACTGGCGTGCTTAGCGTCCTATGCGGACGAGAGAGTCGTCTGCTTCTTGTGCAGGAGTGTCGGTGACGTCAGAACGACGCCGACTTCTGATTGACTTTGATTAGAAGTATAGTGGGTAGGCCTCAATGCTAGATGCCTCAGACGTCTACCCACTGTTCTTTTCAGTTAGCCAATAAGTGCTCGGCGTTCTGACATCATCGCAACCCCCGTGCAAGAAGCAACGAACTTGCACTGCGCATACCCACGCATCAAAAATGGTCTCAAAGTGGCACCATATGACGTCACAAAAGCCGGCGTGTCATGCTGTCAGCGATTCGCGGTCCTGACGGTTGGTCGTGAAAGTTCAAGCAAAAGAGACGAGCGAACGCAAGTGTCGCTGTCGTTGCAGCGTCTCAGCTCGTAGCTGCAGAAACGTGCGTGTTAAGCTTAGGCATAGCCTCCTCTATACTCACAAAGCCTGGCAGTTCAACGACGGAGCCATAGAGTGCCCGGTCAGAGATTTGGATAGCGAGGATATGGTAGCCCAGAGCATCAAATAGCCATTTCTCGGGGAACCTGGACGTCAGCGCACAGCTTGTGCAGCGGCGAGGACCCAAAACACACTTGTTCGCTTAGGAGAAGTGTGTGTTCGCAGTCTCGCCGCTGAAGCGCGCCAGTCACGTGGCTCTCCTCTCATGGGTTGTCTTCCTCACCACCTTTTCAATTTCGGCGGCCGCGTCCCGTGGCGATCTGCCAGGCTTTGTCAGTATAGAGGAGGCTATGGCTTAGGGCAAGCTACAACAGAATAGGTGTCTGCCGCGTCTACCCCCGGTACCCATTTAAGAACACTTTTTGACGTCATCAGGCGAAAGACCACGCTTGAGGATGCGGTAATCAGACCAGTCGGAGACGCGCTGTAGGCTCTGTACTATACACCTAACCTTAGACACGAAGGAGCGCGTGGCTTCGAGTCAGTAGCGACCCTCGGTCCAGTATTTGGCGCCTCATTTTGCCCCAGTGGCCAAGTTTTGCCTTCACGTTGTGAAAACACTAGGGTAACGCCCGATACCTCGTTCCGGTACTGTCGAGGACTTGTCCTGAATCTCGTACGACACGCACTAGAAGAGTTCAGTGTGGCCTAACGAAGTTTTTGGGGACTACCAGTGTTAACTTGGTGGCTTCTTTTGCCCAGATCAACAAAGGCCATTGAAAACTTGAGGTAATTGGGATGATACATCACGACCTAGTAATAAAACAGCTACATATTGCAATTAATAATTTAATTATACACCAACTCATGTTTACAAACAAACCGGAGCGCCCCTAGCGGACGCCACCGGCGCCGCGCATGCGCGGTGGACGGTGGGCAAGGAGCCTGCCGTCGCCCATAAACAAACCATTGAATTGCGTTGTTGTCGGCGTAGGTGGGAGTCCCCGTGCTCTTTTTCGCGTTGGAATTGTTGATTCTACGTCCTCCTAACAATGTCTGGCTACTTGAGCGGCTTCAGCAAAATTAACGAGGCAAAACTTTGCGTGAATAATGTGACGTGCGGCGATTAATTTCACGTGGACGCCGCAGAATGGGCGCTAAAGCCTGACTCCCACGATGAGATTGCTCGCTATTTTCAGTCACGACGTCGCTCGGGCTGCAAAAGCGTGGACCGTCGCTGAGATAGTGGGCGTCGATACTGAAAACCGCAAGTAGAATTGGGAATTACAAGTCGGTGATGGCCACTGGTAGCAATGATCAACATCTTCTTGTATCTACTGTTTACACTTAGCCTACTTAGGCCGGCACTTAGTTCTTATCGCAATTACCGGGTCGACGTTTGGTTTACGGACCGCTGACGACCAAAAAGCAGACAAGTTTGAAAGAGCAGACGACAGTTCTGAACGCATGCGCAATGGAGTGCGGGCAAGAAGCACCGCGTCCCGCGTCAACAAACCATTGGAATGTCACGTTGTCGGCGTCTGTGTGAGTCTGCATACTCTTTTTCGCGTTGGAGTTGTCGATTCTACGTCCTCATAGCAATGTCTTACCACTTTAATCGCCTGAGCGAAATCGTCAAGGCTTTGTTACGCTGTTAAACTTTGCGTAAATAATTTGACGTGCGGCGATTCATTCGCATGAACGCAACAGAATGGTCGCCAAAACCATGATAAGATTCTTCCTAGCTATTTTCGGTCGCGACGTCGCTCGAGCTGCAAAAGTGTAGAAGGTAGCGGCAATGATCGACGTCGATACTGAAAATCGGAAGCGGGAACAGACCAAGCGCAACAAGTCGGTGATGGCCACTAGTACCAACGATCAACATCTTGTATCTACTGTTTACACCGAGCCTACTTAAGTCTTTTGAGGCCTGCAATTACTTCTTATTGCAGTCACCGGGTAAAATTTTGGTATACGGGACGCTTTGGTTTGAACGAGCAGACGACAAAAGCAGACAAGTTTGAAAGAGCAGACGAAAGTTCGAACGATCAGGCGGCCGTGTGAATTTGAAGACGCACTGAACCCGTGGGTGGTCCGGACAACTTGGCGATTTTCTCTCGTTCATGTTGGAACAGTTCCAAAACAAATACATCTGGCGACCACAAAGTGTTGCACTGCACAAGCAATCGTAGTTCGACAGCGTCTGGTTTGCCTTTTCACGGCTACAATCCACGTTCTCGGACAAACGGAGGGAGCAGAAACACGTGAAAACTGATCTTCAAACCTTTCCAGACTCTCTTGGTACAGCCCCCGTCGCAGCATTTTGACGAGAAGGCAGGTTTTTGTCTGGTTTCTTCCAAAAGAACCAGGAATGCATGTCTCGCACGGCGACTTCTGCCCACCACCCCAACCGGAAGTGCGCCCGACGCGCCACCACCGCGGCGTGACGTAGGAGAGTTGAGTTTGTGTATATTCGAATCCAAGAAATATATTTTAATATTTATGTACGGAAGTTTCTTTAGTTAATTACGTTTTCGTCCCTTCAATACTGTTCTGTCTCCAATGGTACTGCAGTAACTCACCGCAATCGTAGCAGACGACCTTAACAAAATGGTAGCGCAATACCTCACTGAAGCAAAGAGTAACTTCACTCTATTGGCAACCCATTTTCTTGCTGCCAGAGTCGCGCATTACTTTATTTTAACAGTCGCCCCTTATCTCGTCAAAATATGACCCTGACACCTCACTGAGTTCTTGAATGTTAACGAACTTTGTCACTGCAATAGTAGTGCGTTACCCCAACACAATAATAAGGTGACATCACCGCGGCAACATAGCGCCTTACTTTACCACACCTTAATTTACCACAACATACAGGGCGTTTCTTTCGAAGATTAACAGATTTGTTTTAAAAGAAGCCGTGAAAGCTACACCAATGCGGTCTGTGCAGGGGAGTTATATGGCCAGAGGGACATAACATGAGGGCAAAAACCTACGGTAAGTCGAAAAGTTCACTAAAATTTGTCAATTAACTTTTTAATTAGTGAAAATTGACATGGTTGCAATTAGAAACTTGATGAGCGCCACTGAAAAACACTAAATTAGTAACTTTTAGAAAGGCTTTGAGCGCGTGGAAAGCGCAGTAGTGCGCTAAAGTTAATTGCCACTCGTGGAGCAGGAGCAAGGCTACCGGTGCGATAATGCTAAGCTTAAAAAAAACTGTATTTAGGCACAGTCGGTACACGTTTGTCTGCAGCAGCTGAAATTCTCTCAGCCTACAATGTTGCTTACAATACAGCCCTACAATGTTGCGGGGCAGCATGATTGGTACCCTCGAATCACGACATCGGTTGCGTCGACTTACAGTGAAGCGAAGCAAGTCAGGCATTCTTGCGTAAGAAGACGCATGAGGTTGACTCTTTGGGTGCACGTGAGAATGGTGTCTCGACACGATGTTCAGATTAAATAGTTCCTCAAAAAGAAGAAAGTAACGCTAAATCCGTCCGTATAAATGAAAAAAAAAGAAGAAATCGTTACATTGCCAACGTATCACCAGTATCACGTTGAAAACGGTACTTGTAACGCGTGCCAGAGTAAGAGAGGGAGCAGGCTCGGGGGGAGCGTGGCCACGTGCACGGCGTGTTTACGAGCACCGCTTCCTGGCCTCGGACAAACAGAAGGCGCCTCTCCTGACCGAGTCCAGGAAGTGGGCTTCCTTTTCACCACCCAAATAACTCTCCCAGCGCGCCTAGACTTGCCGAGTGTTTCCAACTGCTCGATTCGGGTCACGTGGTTTACGGGCCGTGTTTGCAATGCGAACTGCGTGGAGGAGGCGAAAGCGTGGCTGCCGCCGTGTCTGTGCTCGCGCGGGGCAAGTACGTGCAATGGGCTTTTTCCCAGTACGCTTCTGCGCGTGCGCACAACATCTCCCTGAGCTTGCTTCTTGCTGCCTCCATTTCCGCGGGGCACCATCTCGACCGACCAACGTTGTCAGCGCCCATCTTTCCCCGTATTTAATCTTTTTTACGATTCTTATTCTGAGTATCCGTAGCGTGGAGCATAAAAAGCAACGAAAACCATACAACGGCACGATGTCAATGCGCTCTAACGAGCAGAGTCCTGTTGGGCTGATGTTCATGGGTAGTTCGCGGCCAAACCGCCACACGGCGCCGTTATTCGAAAAAGGTGAATCGCAAGCTTGCCACAGCTAGGTTCACGCGCACGCTGCACATGCTTGCACGCAAGGCGCCATGCTCGCAATTTGTCTATAGCGTAAAAACTTTTAAAAAGAATGACAAAACACGCCTGAGCCTCACTTACCGTTAACCTCGTCGCCACGCAATAACTCAGGCATGCGCACAGGGCGAGCAATTTCGCGGGAGGCGTTCGACATTACATTGCAAAAGCTCTCCACGGTGTCAGTTGCTTCTTTTCTTGTATCTAAGCAATCCAGCCGTTGCAACGCTACGTGCGCCACGTGGTGGATGACCCCAAAAGGTTCCCGAGTTATATGGTGCAGTACGTACGGTTGATGGGTATTCTCATGCGGGCACTCACTCCGCGTGGACATCGGCATCGTTTCCAGATGCTTCCAGCAAAATTAGTGCACTATCTGAGGTGCCCTGATATCCACGCTGGCAGGGTCTAGTATGCGGAACCGGGACATCGCCGCTGCTGCGATTGGTGAGCGGTGCGGAGCTGGCCAATCGCAGCAGGTGGCCATGTCCAGGTCCCGCCGTGTACATTAGGGGCCCCTGGTAGGATGTACCAGATGTCTCTTTTCGTGGACGGCTGATACGGTGTTCCGTAGCCACTCTCATTAAAGCGAGATAAAAATTAACATTGAACGTAACTCGCTCTACACCAAGACTGACGTCATGCCGCTGCGGTGGAGCTGCTGTTGTCAGGGCGCATAAGCAGTCCACGTGCGTTTGTAAACAGCGCGTTGGCCTCCATTCCAACGTCTATAAAGCCACGGCCCAGCCTGCCATCTTCACAGTCCGGCACGTGCATGTTCGTCGCTTCAGAAAGCAAACGGAGCACGAGCCATATGCACCAACGCTGAAAATGGCACGGGCCAGTAACCCTCTTCTCGATTGGTGGTTTGGTGACGTGAGTGATCGAAAGCGTCGCTGTGGTCCGGCCTTCCACGATTGGCCCAACGCTATGACCTCAGCGAAGAATTTCTCATCGACGGAAGTAAAGAGGAGCACTTCACTTATGACCGTGTTGACAGCGTTGGTTTCAGAGGCGCAAGGATTTCGAGCTTCCACCATGCCCATTACGAACACCACCGAAGTTGTTGTTCGCGAGGTAATGACGTCACGAGAGGGAACCATAGGAGGGCGCCACCGAAATACTCTCGTCGCCAATGGTCGGTGACAGGTGATAAACCAAGTAGCTCCACCTCCAGCGCACGATCGTTGCCTTTCGTCAGGCTCTTGACTGAACGAGCTGACCAAGCGTTATCGAAGGCAGAACCATATAGCCTCTCTATACTCACAAAGCCTGGCAGTTCGACGACGGAGCCATAGAGTGCCGGGTCCCAGATTTGGAGCGCGAGGATCTGGTAGTACAGAGCATCAAGGAGCCATTTCTTCGGGGAACCTGGACGTCAGCGCACAGCTTTTTGCAGCGGCGAGGACCCGAAACGCACTTGTTCGCTCGGGAGAAGTGTGTTTCGGCGTCTCGCCGCAGCAGGGCGCCAGTCACGTGGCTCTCCTTTCATCCGTTGTCTGCCGCCCTACACTTTCAATTTCAGCGGCCGCTTCTCGTGGTAATCTGCCATGCGTTATACGGTGACGCTTGTATCCAAAATATCTTTTATTGGCGTGGTGACGGCAAAACAATGTTTTCGCGCACACTGGAAGTGACGATATTTCAAGATGGCGGCGACCTTTCAATAAAGGTCTCTTATCAAAGGAGCTTTGCGCCGACATGCTGATGACTAGACATGTAGCCGATGGGTCTATATTATACGGCGTCTGTCCGAATAAACAGGGCCGGCCTTAGAGCAGCAAGCGCCCTGGGCAACATGCGGCAGCGGCGCCCCCCCCCCCTCCTATTTTCGCACCCAACATCACGTTGTTAGTAAACATGCCAGAATGACCCAGCGCGAATGGTCGCGATTTTGTCGTTGTCAGTCGAGAACCACATCCTAAAAACGAACGAGGCTGCTCTCTATATTCGCAGGCCCTTGGCTGACTATGGCGTCCCGGATTTGTGGTGTCACGCCATAATGCAGGATCAGACAGTTCGTCGCTGGCGGCCTTTATCTCATTCGATGTGTCATCACCATCTTGTTTAGTGTCACAGACTACTCTGGCAGTGGAGCACTCGGCGTCGTCGGGAAATTGCTGCGGTGTCTCACTTTCCTTTGTATGGGAATAGTCTTCGCTTGTCGAGCTCTTTTCGTGCAATGTTTCTCCCTCTGCTGGTTCACCTGAACTTGAGGGGCCATCGTGTACTTTCATCTACTTTTTCAGGGCATCTGCGCTCTTCCTGGATTCGCCATCTTGTTAAAGTTTTCATTTTCTGTACTGCGCTCCTGATGGTTTCTTTTAAGGAAGTGGCATATCACTGAAGTTTTAACCAACAATTTTACACCAGCCATCCTGACCCGTAATGCCTATTGTAACAATACTTAAAAAAGCTAGCTGGTGGTGATTCATAGTAATAAAGGCCCGAAACTCAGGAACACAAAAACCATCGTCTACAAGAAGCCGAAGACGCTCTCTCCTTATGTGACCTCGGTAGATCCCACAGTATTTCTGAGCAGCTCGTGACACCTGTGTATGCAGTACCCAGGGGCGGATTTAGAGTGGGGGGTCCGGATGTCCTGACCCCCTCTTGATTTCTGCATGTGGAAAATTTAGGGCGTAAAACGAAGGAGAGAAGGAGGGGGTTCCTAAACATATGGTACGCTGACCAACACCTGACCCCCCCTCAGGAAATTCCTGCATCCGCCCCTGGCAGTACCGTAGGTATAGCGCCAGATTACGTGATACGAACCTCCGAGGTCAAAGTCAACGCAAAGAACAGCGGCCAAACCGATGAAAATTCTCCCAGTTTACATTCAGAAACACGTACACTCTAACTATTATTAATTAGACTCCAGAAACTTGCAGTCGTTACGTAATAATTTGTTCGTATCACGACAATTGAGTTTAAAATGTGCACGCACAGTGATGGGGTTACGCAGTGATCAGTCCACTCGAAATGGAACAAATGCACTTCAGGATCTCCGTGCCAATAAGTCGAATGCAATTACGCGATATCTTACATTGACAAATAAGATGGTCAGTCTTTCACCAACAGAAAACAGCAATGAAAGAGATCGGCATCAGTGTTCCAATTTAGCAGTTTTCCCGCAGTTTTCCCGCTGACATCTTTTTTTTAATACCACCTGTTACCACCAGTGTTTAGTCAAACAAGTAAAAGAAGAGTGCCTTTAGCAATATTTTCCATGTATATACTTATTCTAAAATAATAAAGAAATAAAATGCGTTAAAAAGTCATTCTTGAGCAACACTATAAATTTAGCGGTTTTTAGCGATTTCCGGGATTCTTGAGGCGGGTTTCTGAATGTTGAGTTGGCAACACTGATCGGCATTGCGAGTCCGGAGTCGTCGCTGGTCGATCAAACACACAAAAAAGAAAGAGCTGCGGATCCAAAGTTCTTTACACATATTATTTTCAGACGGTGGCCCTTTCGGCGCCCCCTACGAATGGCGCCCTGTGCGGCTGCACAGGTCGCCCACCCCAAAGGCCGGCCCTGCGAATAAACAACAGTTGCAAGTGCGCCCTGCACTTCGTCTAGGTCCTCTCGCAGACAACGCTTTTTGCGTTGTAAAAGATGAATCAACTAACCTAATTAACCATTTTTTCTGCGGAGCATCTACTGAGTTGCTAGCCTCTCGCGTATATAGATGTTCAATTTACTAATAAAGTGCCTATTATATTTTAATGGCGGGATGGCGCATTGCTTTATGACGTCGTGATCTGAAGCGAATCGCTGAATAATATTCTTGCTTTACTGTATATAGCTTGCTTTTTTTTGTATAGGACCTGTGCGTTGTGCGTATTGCTTGTGGTGAACATAATTTCACATTTATGCAAACTGGTAACTGAACCAAACAAATTGTGAATTTTGACGTGGCTTGTAATGAAAATACGCGCATTATTAGACAAGCAGTCTAGCCAAATGCATTCAGTATGAGCTATTCTGGGAGTACAAAAAAACTTGTTGCGCATAAATAGGTCCGCTAAACGGAGCAGAAGTTCTTGATGGACGAGCTGTACTACATACGTCGCAACGCTTTGAACTGCTTCACACTGTTGCCAGGGCCCGTTTGCTCGAAGCTGGTTAACTTCAACCACGGCAGAAGGAGAACCGCATTTCCCAATGAGGGGGAATTTCAGGTCACGTGACCGGCAGAGTAAAGACGGTGGGGAAACATGGCGGTGCTCTCTGCGAGCGATCGATCCCAAGGAATGCCATTGGCTGTCTCTCTCCTTTGAACTGTTTGCACCGCCACACAGTCGCTTGTAACTGCACCACAGCTGAAGAAATCTTTCTGCCTTCGTACTGTTGATACACCTGCTAATTGTACCTGCAGCAATTAAGCTCAAATAATTTCCATTCTCAATGATATATTTTATTTAATGAGAAACATGTTATAAAACTGTCGAAGTTGAAAATATAAAAATCGACTGCATCAGAATTTATTGCATCAAATGGAAATAAGAAACAGTAAATCTTTTTCGGGTTATTGTTTCCTGTCAACGCTACTTCTATCAACATGGTCCTACAAAAGTTTTTCAACATTATGTTCTTTTTCGACCGTTGCGAGTGTGGCTGCCTTCACTAAAAAAAGAAATCCACAGCAACCCTTTCGCATTGACACATCAATTTGAAAATAATTACAATATATAATATATCTAAATTTGGCGAGCAATTTTTCTTGCAATATTTTGCCACCAAAGGGAGAGGCACAACGGAGCATACGTGTCGGTTCTCCTGCAAGAGCGACGGTCGCTTCCTGCAATGCTTGATAGAAAATGGCGTACCATTGCGATTCACACGATTACCAGCGACCTCCGCGCTTCCCCGTGCCCTGTTGTTCGGCAGCACCACGAGTTGCAGAGTGAACTTCGCGACAGTATGAAATGCGGGACGTTTTGAAGATTTGGAAATTTCTCGCGGGACGCGGAACACGAGCCCTCAATGCGGGACAGTGCCGCGAGTCGCGGGACGGGTGGTCACCCGAACTGCAAAGGTGGTACGAGACGTCAAGCCAGAGGCGTGTAGTGTGTCTCTTGATCTTCGAGAAAGGCACAGCGAGCGCGTCAACCTCCTTGGTGGATTCAGAGCCCGAATATCCACGAGTCGAAAAAGATCCGAGTGGGAAGATCCAATGGAGGATCTTCCGTCTCGTTGGATATTCAGACACGTTGGACATTTCTAGGCCTAGTCGAATATTCCGTCTCGTTACACTCTCAGAAAAAAAGTGTATATTCTTACACCCCTTGTCCCATATACGACACCCCAAGACTTCAGTTCGACATACAGTGCACTGACGTCGAACAGACGTCCTCAACTTTTACGAGGGGCTTAAGAACGGTGATATATACCTCATTAAACAGCTAAAGTACGCATCAAAGACTACATAAAAAAACACTCAGGTTTTGCAGTAGTCCAAGAAAACCATGATTGCTTGTTTTGTAGTCAGTAGCACGTGTACATTAGCTATTTTAATAAGTTGTACCACTCGGCTATCTAGCCGCTCGTGAACATTGGTACCGTCGGTTCAATGTTAGCGCGCTGTATGTCGGACTAAAGTTTTGGGGTGTCGTGTATGGGGCAATGGGTGTAAGGATATTCCCTTTTCTTCTGAGAGTGTAGATATTAAGACTCGTTGGGCATTCAGCCTCAATCGGACGATTCCGTCTCGATGGATGTTCAGTCACGGTGGACCTTTCGGCCCGGTTACATCTTCCGCCTTGTTGGTTATTCGGACTCGTTGGACATTCTGTCTCAGTTGAACGTCCCTTCTCACCTGCCACGTGACCAAGTGGATATTGGACGCGCAGCGGCATACAGCCCATTCCTCTGGCTACCTGATTCGAGCAATGCGTTCGAAATGTTGACGTATTTCGAGCTTAAAGATCTTCAGAGATGTTAAGAAGAATGCTGGTCGCTTAGGCACGCTGGTAAACATCACTAATATTACGAAACATTTACGGTTGGTGAACAATACGAAAAACAAAAAGACCGACCTTCACGGAGCCTCAACTGCAAAAAAAGACCAATATTTATTTTTAGAAACTTGTTTTATGTAGGTTATTGTAGCACAGAACCCAATATTTATTCTAGAAACCTGGTTTATCTAGCTTAGTGTTTTAGTATTGAATATTGTGGTAAAAACAAAGAGGCTCGGCAGTAATTAGGCTTCAAGAATAAGAATGTAAACACATACTACAATGAGTGATTGGTGCACACGGGACCTACTGTTTACAAAAACAAAACGCTACGGAGCCGAGGCTTCGTAGAGTGATGTGTTTCCACTTTCGCCATGAGGCACCCTTCTCCGCGTCTTCAAAAGACGAAACCGTGAACAACAGAAAGCATTGAATTGTTATGCACCTTATGCGTCCCTAAACCTACCGAAATAACTGTTAAGTAACCTCGGGAGCACACCAATGCTCGTGATTTTGTCCACGTATGCAGACGGTTGGTGGCAGCCTAGCCACCGGGAATGAGGCAAAGGCATCCATTTCTGCGTGGAGCCTATCGTTTCTTGCCGAGATGGAGCTTGATGTTGGTCTTGCCACAGCGAACGGGTCGAGCAGAAGAGCCTGGATTCGATTATGTGCGGCATGAAGAAACTAAGATTTCTTCTCGTATTTTTTTTTAATTTGTCAGTTTTTTATGATTTGTCGTTTAATAAAGGCTTCAGTGAACATACAAAAAAACTCACTGGCAAATGAGTGCGACAAGAAGAAAGTAAAAAATGTGTCGTAATTAAATATTTAGGTTTCGTGAATTAAATATTCGCGCTTTCGGAAGACGCTTACAAGCAAAGCACAGTTGGTTTCATGGAGTTGAGCGGACTGCTTTTCTTCTTAAAGCTTGGCTCTGTTTCAAATGCGACACTTTGTATATTTTCTCCGAAGCAGTGCATGAACCAGCCGTTTTCTCTGAGGGGCCAAAACATCGGGGACATTTATTTTAAATCGTCTCAAAACAGCGAGGATCTCTCAGTTCAACTTTATTTCAGTTATTCCGTCTCTCACCGCACTTTTATTCACAGAGATCAAAGTATCAGTTTGTCTTAGTGTGTCAAGCCGTAAAGTAGGCCATGAATACCATTTTTATTCGTGCTAGCCTCTCGTCGCTCCGTTTGCCCAGCACAAGAATAAACACGCAGGTGTCTTTTGCTCATTTGTGCGGCATTCCCAAATGCAACAGCGTTCTGTTTTTCGTCGGCCTCCTCCG
>JAZHYW010024366.1:0-13356 GCA_037355805.1 Ixodes ricinus | reverse complement strand
TACGTATTGCTACCGCGTTTTTTCTTCATAATCCGGTAAGAATGGGACAAAGGGCCCCTTCGCGATGGGCTTGGAGGCCCACAACCCTAACTCCTATCCTCTTTCTAAACTGCAGAAAAACAGAAAAGCCATTCTCGCAGTTTGCAGGGCGGGGTGACGGGATGGTAAGGGGGGGGGATTCAGGGTCAAGCCGTCCACTGATAACCGGAACAAAAAGACAAGCTTTTTCTTTATTTTTGTTCGGAAATAGCACTATATCGCGTAAGCAGGGTGAGTGGTACGGCTACCCCCCCCCCCCCCCCCCCCCCCAGTGCCATCTGGATTCCGGAAAAGTTCCTATCGGAGATGAAATTCTACTGAGATATCCTCTTAAGCCTCTTGTGACGGCTTACGACCGGCTACATGGCCGCACAGCCGGTCTTAAGCTGTCACAAGAGGGTTTAACACTAGTCTTGTCTCAGTCGGTCGTAGTCAAACGCAAGTGTATGAACGCGCTTTTAACCTCTCCGGTCGTAACCAGACGTAGGCGTATGAATGGGCCTTTAACCTCTCCGTTCATTACCAGACGTAGGTGTGTGAACGTCTTAAAACCACTTTCTGCGATAGTCTACAGGGTGAAACAAGGAGACGGCAGGCTCTTTAAATCGACCGGAAAATTCGGTTTCTTAACCTATCGCGCTACAACTTTGTGCAGCGTTGCCCACAGATGGTGCATTTTTTTTTGTAAAATTTGCAAAGAACGAACTTACCTGAGGAAAAAGTAAAGAAAGAAAAAGGCTTAGCTCCTATGGAAACGCAGCGACGCCACCGGTCTGCAAACAACACGGCGCCGTTTCGCACGGGAGACAAGAGATGGCGCAAGCGGTCGCGACGCCAACTGCCGCCAAGGAACGAGCAGACGACGCCGAGAGCCGGCGTGTTCAGCAGACAAGGAACTGCAGTTCCTTGTTGTTACCGCGCCTGTTATTGTTTCTGCGACTGTCGCCGCCTGCGGAACGCGAGCCGCTTTTGAGTCGAAAGGATCGTCTGCTAAAGTGCCGGCTCTCGGCGCCGTATGCTCGTTCGTTGGCGGCGTTCGTTGCGCCATCTCTTGTCTCCCGTGCGAAACGGCGCCGTGTTGTTTGCAGACCGGTGGCGTCGCTGCATTTCCATAGGAGCTAAGCTCTTTTTCTTTCTTTACTTTTTCCTCAAATAAGTTCGTTCTTTGCAAATTTTACAAAAAAAAAATGCACCATCTGTGGGCGATGCTGCACAAAGTCGTAGCGCGATAGGTTAAGAAACCGAATTTTCCGGTCGATTTAAAGAGCCTGCCGTCTCCCTTGTTTCACCCTGTATTTATGGTCGTAACCTAAATTATATATGGTCCCTATGCATCGTAAAAATAACATTACATCCATGTGTGGCCGGTTTTTCTATTAAAATCGATAACAAAGGTCGATTGCCTCGGAACTATCACCGAGACCAGAGGGCGCTGTCGCTCAAGGAAGGACAGGGCTCTATCCTTCCTCAGTCCTCGTCCAACGGCGCCCTCTGGCGTCTCGATCTTTGATACCGATTTTAGTAAAGAAATCGGCCAAGCATAAATTTAATGTTTTTGTTTTGTTTTCGATTTAGGATTCCTAAAGCCCGTAGATTAAATTATGACCATAAAGAGCCTATCGCAGTAAGTGGGTTAGTGTCTCTCCTCTTTTTTAATCTTGTCTGCCCGAAAGCAATTTTGTCTAGAAAGAAGGGCGAGGAGTTCTAAAAGGGGACACCCACCTGATTTTGCACGCCGCATCGAAGACCTTGTATTGCGTAGTTTTCTATGCAGTGTGCCATCCGCCATGTTTTTCCAGATACAGCAAGTTAACTCGCAGTTGAACACTGGATTGAAGCGGTGCATCCCAGTGTCCTCGCGTACCTTGATATCCAAAGGGAAGCACGCGAGAAGTCACATTACACGGCTTAATTTAGGGTAATCACAGCCGAACACGTGAAGAGTGCCTTTAATTGCTATAAAATATTTCACAAACTTGATCATGATGACGAAGACCAAGGAGTACCAAATGTGTCTCGCATAAACCACAAACCTTTTTTCTTTCCAAATTTAGGGAAGAAATTGAATTAGATTATTTGTCACAGGGCGTCTATCTCTCTCTAGATTCAGCGAGGAAACCGATTAGTGTTTAGGTGATGTAACGTCGATTTCCACGACAAAACTAACGAGGAACTTTGATTAAAAATTTTTTGTTGTGTGTATGTTTATACAGTTTAGAACTTCGTCTGCCTCAACGGGCGGTGAGTCTCCCAGTTGTAGATGAGAAATTTAGCCAGTGCAAATTTGATTAATTTATTGGTCGATCGCGTGCCATCAGGTCACGTGACGTCGATTTCTAAATTTAGCGGGAAAATTTGATTGTTGTAGAGGCCATGTGACGTCAAGTCATGACATTAATGTCCCCGCTAAATTTAACGAAAATAAAAATGACCGCATCTCCACGTGGTGAATGAGTGTTGATTTGGGCGAAGCTCTGGTGGTGCTGATGATACTGATTTTGTTCATAGGTAAAATAAATAAATAAATAATTAAATATTTTATTGCCTTGTTTTCAACACAGCACATAGACCTGGCCCGGCAAAAGCATGGGTATGCTTGTCTGCGGGACCTGGCGTCCAACAGGTTGCTTACATAGGTTATAACTAAAGCATGCATTTTTTGCATGCTACTAAGCAAAACAAAACAAAGAGAATTAAACCTGACAAGAGAACAAGCGAAAAACTTGCTCCATTTCAGTCACCTATCGTCTGACAGGTAGTGCTGATGGTTCTGATTTTTTTTTATTGCTCATAGGAGTGCTGAGTTCCGGGTTGCGTTTCGGCTTCATTATTACAGCTTTATGGTTGGTGAAATGCAGAGCCAGTGGTTCTTCTAGCGGATCTATCTATTTGACCGGCAGCGCCTTCTCGTCTATAAACGTTGAGCCAATGCATGCAAAGTTTAACACGATTATTTACACATTTGACCGCAGCGCCCTCTCCTGTATAGACGTTGAGCGGCTACATGCAACGTTTCATCCATGACATCCCCAGCTCTTGAGTTACTACCACATCTCAGAGCCCCTACTCGTCCCGCAGTCGTGGCCGAGTGGTTAAGGCGATGGACTAGAAATCCATTGGGGTCTCCCCGCACAGGTTCAAGTCCTGTCGACTGCGCAAAAATTTTTTCTTTTTTTTTTTTAAGAAGAAAGATGGGACGGACGGACGGACGGACGGACGGACAAGGCTAGACCCTAAGGAGCTTCGCCCCTGAAACT
Organism: Ixodes ricinus; assembly: GCA_037355805.1. Lineage (NCBI taxonomy): Eukaryota > Metazoa > Arthropoda > Arachnida > Ixodida > Ixodidae > Ixodes > Ixodes ricinus. The sequence goes on along the minus strand of JAZHYW010024366.1, from coordinate 10,060 downwards.
GGATCGTGTAACGTTCTCAGCGTGTCGATGGTTCGCGACAATTTTCTCGTAGAAAACAACCCATAAAAATAGTAGAGCCCTTCCACTTCACGTGAAGGTGGATGACCAGCGAAGCTGTTATCTTTACAACGTCTTGAACGATTCCTAAAGGACAACGTCTAGGATGACCTCAAAGACGACCTCTAGGACGTCGCCTAGAGGACGATGTCTTGGACAACCTCAAGGACGATCTCGAGGACGACTTCTAGAACGACGTCTAGGACGAAGTCTGGGACGACCTCAAAAACGACTACTAAAACGACGCTTCAAGGACGACCTCAAGGACGACGTCTAGGACGACCTCAAGAACGACTTCTAGGACGACCTCGAGGACGACATCTAGGACGACCTCAAGGACAACGTCTAGGATGACCTCGAAAACGACCTCGAGGACGTCGCCTAGAGGACGACGTCTAGGACAACCTCAAGGACGATCTCGAGGACGATTCTAGAACGACGTCTAGGACGAAGTCTGGGACGACCTCAAAAACGACTACTAGGACGACGCCCCAAGGACAACCTCAAGGACGACGTCTAGGACGACCTCAAGAACGACTTCTAGAACAACCTAGAGGACGACGTCTAGGACGACCTCAAGGACAACGTCTTAGGATGACCTTAAAGACGACCTTGAGGACGTCGCCTAGAGGACGACGTCTAGGACATCCTCAAAAACGATCTCGAGGACGACTTCTAGAACGACGTCTAGGACGAAGTCTGGGACGACCTCAAAGACGACTACTAGGACGATGCCCCAAGGACGACCTCAAAAACAACTTCTAGGACGACCTCAAGAACGACTTCTAGGACGACCTCGAGGACGACGTCTAGGACGACCTTAAGGACAACGTCTAGGATGACCTCAAAAACGACCTTGAGGACGTCGCTTAGAGGACGACGTCTAGGACAACCTCAAGGACGATCTCGAGGACGACTTCTAGAACGACGTCTAAAACGAAGTCTGGGACGACCTCAAAAACGACTACTAGAACGACGCCCAAGGACGACCTCAAGAACAACGTCTAAGACGACCTCAAGAACAACTTCTAGGACGACCTCGAGGACGATGTCTAGGACAACGTCTAGGATAACCTCAAGGACGACCTGGAGGACGTCGCCTAGAGGACGACGTCTAGGACAACTTCAAGGACGATCTCGAAAACGACTTCTCGAACGACGTCTAGGACGAAGTCTGGGACGACCTCAAAGACTACTAGAACGACGTCTAGGACGACCTCAGTAACAACTTCTAGGACGACCTCGAGGACCACGTCTAGGACGACCTCAAGGACAACGTCTAGGTTGACCTCAAAAACGACCTCGAGGACGTCGCCTAGAGGACGACGTCTAGGACAACCTCAAGGATGATCTCGATGACGATTTCTAGAACGACGTCTCGGACGAAGTCTGGGATGACCTCAAAGACGACTACTAAAACGATGCCCCAAGGACGACCTCAAGGACGACGTCTAGGACGACCTCAAGAACAACTTCTAAGACGACCTCGAGGACGACGTCTAGGACGACCTCAAGGACAACGTTTAGGATGATTTCAAGGACGACCTCGAGGACGTCGCCTAGAGGACGACGTCTAGGACAACCTCAAGGACGATCTCGAGGACGACTTCTAGAACGACGTCTAGGACGAAGTCTGGGACGACCTCAAAGACGACTACTAGGACGCCGCCCCAAGGACGACCTCAAGGACGACGTCTAGGATGACCTCAAGAACAACTTCTAAGACGACCTCGAGGACGACGTCTAGGACGACCTCAAGGACAACGTTTAGGATGATTTCAAGGACGACCTCGAGGACGTCGCCTAGAGGACGACGTCTAGGACAACCTCAAGGACGACTCTCGAGGACGACTTCTAGAACGACGTCTAGGACGAAGTCTGGGACGACCTCAAAGACGACTACTAGGACGACGCCCCAAGGACGACCTCAAGGACGACGTCTAGGACGACCTCGAGGACGACTTCTAGGACGAACTCGAGGACAACGTCTAGGACGACCTCAAGGACGACCTTGAGGACGACGCCTAGAGGACGGCACCTAAGACGACGTCTCGGAAAACATCAAGGACGACTCCTACGACGACCTCGAGGGCGATGCCCAGAGATGATAACAAGGGATCAGGACCTCACTATCTAATAATGCCAAGGAAGGCTTATTCACGCTGGTGTCCCCATCTTTTTGTTTTTATTTATTACGAGACGAGGCGAGTCGTTTTTATATACGAGTCGAGGCTAGTCGAGGCGAATCGAGGCGAGACGAGTAGAGTCCAGGCGAGTCGAGTCGAGTCGAGTCGAGGCAAGTCGAATTGAGTCTGTATCGGGCTTATCATGTACAACGCCTCGCATGACAAGGCACTAGTCATGCGCAGTGCGCCCGGCGCTATCTGGATAAATACCGCCGACGTCCATTTTAAAGGGGTAGGGAAACGAAATTCTAGCGCTCATTTTCTAGCTTGAACGTGTTGCATGTTGCACCCTAACCTCAAAAACACCAGTCTTCCGTTGAAAGGCACAGAGAAAACTAATTTTAAAGGAGCGGTGCAACGATATTGAATTGGAATGTTTTTCACTTTACACGAGCTTACTGGCACTAGTGGGACTCAAGGATACTCGCACGCAACGCCACTGGCCAAGAAACTCCTTTGTTGCGGTGTAATTTCAAGGACAAAAGCGATCATTTTCATTCAATCTCTCCTTTGCAAAATTTGATGACGTAACGTGGGGACCGCAGTACACCCATATGACGATATTTGAATGTGGTTCATAGATTGGACCCGAGCATGGCGTGGTCGCTCGATTTGGGCTCGTGATAATTACTAGCTCGAGAAGCATTCGGGTAGTGGCCCGTGTCCAATCGCTGCAACGACGACAATAGCCGAGCCATAACAATGTCTGGAACTCAGCGCGTGTCCTGTGCTTTGCCAACCCCAGCGCGTGGCTATGATTAACATTGGCGGCATATAATCGGCTCCAGATCACGTGGCCGCTTGTTCTGGTTGCGAGTTGAGGGGGTGAACGCTGCTCGTTTTTCTTTAATTTTTTTCTTGGACTTCTATTGCGTGGGGTGAAAAACGAACGCGTGTTTCATAGGTCATTTACGTCAGGGATCCGTTCTAAGCGGTATTTGCGCAAAGTACAAAAATTGTTGCATCGCCCCTTTAAAGCTAAATAAACGCTATTTAATGTGCACCTGGTGGATGCATGCGGAGCCTATTTGGGAGGTAATCAAGCAACGTTGGGGAACTTGCTACGCAGTCGTGACGTAGCAGATTCCTTCGGAGCAGCGCCGCCTTTTGGAATTTCAACATTTTCCTTGGCTTTCCTCCTAGCTCAACTCACAAATCGCGCATTGTACCAAACGGTCCAAGAAGACGGAAAGGAAAGACACCTCTTTCTCGACCCTCGTTCGTGCAACCGGAAACAGCCATTCTCCCCTATACTCTATTTCACCTTGTGATGTACCGCAGGAAAGGCTACAAGCGCGAGCTCCCTGCTCTAGGGCACGTCTCGGCGGCACAAGCTCTCGTGCATTAAGGGCAGCTGCCAACACTATAAGCTCGCGCTTCTCGCCTTCCCTGCGGTACAACATTAGGTGAAACGGAGTATAGAAGATAAGCGCGTCGCTCAAAACTAAAACAAAAGTTGCTTTCCCCACCCGTTCAGCCCTAAGCTGACAGTGTTGTGGAAGCTACGTGCTCCTTGGGCCAGCCACAAGCTCGTCACCCCAGGGGTGCTTCCAACGGCTAGGTTGTAACGCGCGCTGACGCTATTGACTCCACCACAACGCTGACAACGCCACCAAGGGCAAAGCCCGCGACCACGCCAGCCTTGCTACGTCACGAATGCGGGGAATCTTTTCTCTCTGTTTTTGTTTGCGCCGGATATCCCATGACGCATCGCGCTCTCCGTTCGCTTCTATTCGAGCACTTGCTCGAGTGCACCGTTTGGAACGAAACATAGAGCCAGTCGTTCAAAATACAAAAGTGCGATTGTCATTTACGGTTATTATCCGTCATGCTTGACCCACTTCCGAACAAAATTTGAATATTTCAATTTTTGTTTCTGTACACCTTTAAACTACGTTCTTGTTGCTCTGCACACGATCCTGTCGACTGCCTCTTTATCGTCAATGATACATGGTGTCAGAAGTGGCCAGTGCGGGCCCAAGCGTAGTCGGACGACGCAGTGACGACGATGGATCTGCTCAAAACCCCGGAGCCCTTACAACTGTCGGGCAACCTCTTCGAAAACTGGAAGCGCTTCAAGCAGAAGGTCGAGCTGTTCCTGAAGGCTACGGCATCGAAAGAACGTCCAAGAAGTGAAGCTGCAAAAGCTGCAGTCCTGCTGAGCGTTGCCGGCGACGAAGCACTCGACGTCTTCAACAACTTCAAGTTTGAGGACGGGGAAGACCAGGACGACTACGCAACCCTCGTCAGAAAGTTTGAAGCATACTTCGCCGAGGTGAGCAATGAAGTGCATGAACGCTACGTATTTCGCTCAAGAGCGCAAGCCGAGGGAGAACCCGTCGAAAAGTTTATTCGAGACCTGAAAAAGCTAGCCGCCCAGTGCAATTTCGGAGAACTGCATGACTCAATGATCAGAGACCAGATCGTGTTCGGCACGAATGATTCGAAGCTTTGCGAGAAAATGCTTCGCGAGAAGGGTCTGACGTTGCTAAAGGCAGAAGAAATGTGCAAAGTAGCGGAAACTCTGGCGAAACAAAACCAAGTCTGGAACAAGGCGGCCAACCGTATTGATGCTATCTCACAACAAGCGGCACCGCAATGCAGCAAGGCGGACCAAAAAGACAAAAAGCAATTACGCTGCGGAAAATGCAATCGGCGACACGAAGTCAGACGGTGTCCCGCCTACGGGAAAAAATGCAACTCATGCCGGAAGCTTAATCACTTCGCGATTTGCTGTCCTAGCTCGACCGTAGTTGGTGAAGTAAGCAGACATGACGTCAACGATGACGTCGACGATGACTTTGACGTTCTGGAGATAGGCGGCGAAAACGGAAAACACGATTGGATCATCAAAGCTCAAGTTTCTGCTCGAGAAGTCTTTTTTAAAGTTGACACCGGATCTCAAGTCAGCCTGCTACCGTTTTCAGTGTACAAAAAGCTGCGAGCGCCAGAAGCGTTGAAGCCCAGTAGCTCTGTCCTGCGAGCGTACACAGGAGGAGTTATAAGAAACTTTGGAACGACGTGCCAGAAGGTGACCGTCGGAAAGGCTACTAATAGTGTGAAGTTCTTTGTCGTGAAAGATGGTCGCCAGGCCATACTGGGACTGGACGCAAGCGAAGCCTTAGGAATTGTGCAGCGCACAGTGGACGCCATCGGAACTTCGGAGGAGTACAAGGCTACTAAAGATTTCAGGCACCTTTTCGATGGATTAGGCTGCCTGAAGCAGCCCTACAGCATGGTCCTGCAGCCTGGTGCCGCCCCCGTCGTCCAGCCAGCCCGGAGGGTGCCCCTGTCCCTCCGTCAGCCTCTTCGCGACGAGCTCCAAAGAATGGAGCAAGCGGGAATCATCAAAAGAGAAGACTCCCCGACCGATTGGGTAAGCCCTTTGGTTTTGGTCAAGAAAAAAGATGGCAGACTTCGGGTCTGCATGGACCCAAGAAGAATTAACGAGCATGTAAAGAGGCAGCACTACCAGCTTCCCAAGCGGGAAGACATAGAAGGAGAACTGGCCGGCGCAGTCTACTTTAGCTGCCTAGACGCAAACTCTGGCTTCCACCAGATACCACTGGACGAGAAAACGTCGAAAATATGTACTTTCGCAACTCCTTTTGGCAGATACCGTTACCTCCGGCTGCCTTTTGGTATCTCGTCGGCGCCAGAAGTTTTCCAAAGGACACTGAGTCAAGTGTTCGATGGTCTACCTGGCGTGCACGTGTATATTGACGACATTCTGGTGTGGGGCGCGACGCGGCAAGAGCATGATGACCGCCTAGTGTCAGCGTTGAAAGCTGCTGAAAAAGCTGGTTTAACGTTTAACGCACAGAAATGTAGATTCGGCTTAACGGAAATACAGTTCCTGGGTGACATAATCGGAGCGAAAGGTATCTCGCCCAATCCAAAGCTGGTGCAAGGCCTGCTGGAAATGCCGGTGCCAAAGAACAAAACAGACATTCAGCGTATGCTGGGAGTGATTAACCACTTCGGAAAATATGTGCCGCACCTGTCTGAAAGAACGGGGCTGTTGCGAGCGCTTATCAAGACTCATTCGGTGTTTGAGTGGACCAAGAACCATGCGAGCGAGTGGAACAGCATCACGCAGATTCTTAGTACAGCGCCCGTGTTAGCAATCTTCGATCCTCGAAAGGAGACGAAGATAACGTGTGACGCATCGAAAGACGGCGTCGGTGCGGCGCTTTTGCAGTGTCACGGCGGTCACTGGCGACCGGTGGCTTACGCATCCCGAGCGCTAACGCAAGTGGAACAACGTTACGCACAAATTGAAAAAGAGGCGCTTAGCATTTTGTTTGGTTGCGACAAATTTCACCAGTTTGTTTACGGGCAGAAGGTCGTCATTGAGACAGACCACAAGCCGCTCCTGTCTGTTGCAATGAAAGGAATTTGTGACATGCCGCCTCGTTTACAAAGATTTTTTTAAGACTTCTCAAATACGACTATGTCCTGCAGTATGTTCCAGGGAAGCACCTAGTCTTGGCAGACATGCTGTCACGGGCGTCTCCCGTCGGTCAGGTCGACAAGGCTGGTGCCACAGACGACGTGGAAGTACACGCGATTCAGCTCCTGGGTTCCATGGTGACGGAAGCAACGCAAGAAAAACTGGCTGAAGAGACTGCTCGGGACGACTACGTGCAGTCGAGCATCAGCAGCCTGTCAGCTGGCCAGCCACTCCAAGGTGAACTCAAACCTTTTGCATCGGAACTATCTGTGGTGAACGGAATACTCTTTAAGGGAACAAAAGTGTTCGTACCGAGAAGCATGCGACAAGAAATCCTACAAAGAATTCACGCCGGTCATCTCGGTTTACAGAAATGCAAAGAAAGGGCACGACGCCTTGTTTTTTGGCCGGGTCTCAACGGCGACATCACCCTGCTGATACAGAACTGCTCTACATGTAGAAAGTTCTCTTACAAGCAACCAGTACAACCACTACTAATGCGCCCACTTCCGAGCTGTGCATGGTGCAGGGTTGGGGTTGACATCTTTGCTTTTGAAGGAAACTCATACCTCGTTGCGTTTGACGCGCTTTCCAATTTCCCAGAGGTCGAGAAGCTGACGGACACAAGCGCAAGAACCACAATTGCGGCACTCAGCTCCATGTTCGCAAGGTACGGCATACCGCTCGAAGTCTGCACCGACAATGGACCGCAGTTTTCCAGCCACGAGTTCTCCGCCTTCTCGAAGAGGTATGACTTCAAACACGTCACGTCCAGCCCCCACTACCCTCAGTCTAACGGACTCGCAGAAAAGGGTGTGCAGATTGTCAAGCGCATTCTGAAGAAAACTGAAGAATCCAGGGACGACTTCTGGTTAGGCCTGCTGGCCTACCGCTCTTCGCCACTAGAAGACGGCCGATCTCCGGGGGAACTTCTTCAAGGCAGGCGTCTTCGGACTAACATTCCGGACTTTGGCGAAGTAACAGCCACTACAGTAAAGAAACACGTTCAAATTCGAAAAGGGCAACCACTGCCACCGTTAGCTCAAGGGGACGTCGTGAGGATTAGAGACACTGCATGGTCGCGGAAAGCCAAGGTGGTTGACACGGCCGCTCCCAGGTCTTACCGTGTGTTGACAGAAGATCACCGAATGCTGAGACGTAACCGGCAGCACCTGCTACATACCAGAGAGCGCTATGCGGAAGCGAGTGACGACGACGACTGGAGTACGCCCGGTCGTCACTATGTCACTCACTGTCACATCATCTTCCCGCCACGCATGGAATGACTATTGCATCGGACGCGCAGCAGATTGGGGCGAAAAGAGAATCCGGGGCTGATTGAGTGGTACATTCCTCTGTGCCCCAGTCTCGCATGCGAGGAGGACACAACTATACACAAGCGAACAGGAAAATATTAAACCAGTCGCCGTCTACAATATGAACCTACGAATATTCCCGACAGCAACGTGAAAAGAACCAACGGAAGAATAGTGCACTGTGCACCTGACACGAGAAGGGGAACCGTCACCGTCGACGATCCCGTCGGTTCTTCTGCAACGCACGTGTAGTTTCCAATGTCTTCAGGAAGGACGCTCTTGATGCTGAGTGCCAGGCTGTTCTGGGACACCCTCACCAAAGAAATCCGAGCTTCTGACGATATGGAAACCGTGGTCCTAACTTACTTTCACGTCTTGCAGTGTCACAGAATCCACTTAATTTGCACCACGACCGTGGCACGGTTCGACTAGGTTCGACAATGCGTTGGCGCAGCAGACGACAGAGGCGGTGCGGTACAAAGGAAAGGGATGAAAAAGGGGCAGACCCTCTCCCCGTGCGCTCGTCGCTCGTCCGACGATCCGACTCGGCTATTTGGCTCTGGGGTGCTCGAATGTTGTTGCTATGGTAACCCGCGCCTGCTCTCGTATGCCACGTGGTAGCGCGAGGAAAGACGATGAGAGGGGCGTACCGAGTACTCCCATTATTCGTCGCGCTGCATTTTTGCAAAGGGTCTATTGCAAAATGCCACGGGAAGCGAAGCGTGTGCGGCGTCCGTATGAGAGCATAGGACGAAACCTACGTCATTGCCCAGTGTTGCTTCACTAGCTCTCCCGGTGCCAGCGTTGGTCACCCGCTGTCGGGCCGCTAACCCAGCTGGTAGAACATTTTTAATATTGGTTTTAATCGGGAATGCAGCGTCGGTTTGACGTGATATTTTGGGTACACTGATCTCTATGTCTATTTGCTGGATCGCGTTTGCCCGCTCCGACGAATGCGGCTACTGGCGGCCATCTTTTTGGTAGAGTTATATTACCTCTAGCCACACCCTGGTAGTATGGTGGCGCAATCTACCGCCCATAGAGTTATTATAATGTACGCTAGAGGTTCAAGTGGTCGCTGGTGTGCTGACGCAAATTGAAGCAGACAGCAACCAGTCGAAAATTGACTTCCGGTAATGCATTTCTATGGGAAAGAGTGAGTGAATTTTCGCCCTGCGCTCGACCATAAGAGCAAATATCCCGAATAATTCGTATGTACTAGGTAGCTTGGAACATTTCTCAGTCAGGCCGACGAAATAATTGGTCAGTTACGGCGCTTTTCTTTCAAATTCATCGCATTAAAAACGGTGCTAAGACGGCTTCGTACGTGTATTTATGTGCACTGTCGGACACTGTTAGCGCGAACACGACGTCGGCGCTTTTCAGCATGGGGGATATACGTGCCAAACGAACCAAGGACATCTGGAAATTAAGGGGGACGGCAAGAACTACGCAGTAACACTGGATCGGTAACTACCCGTGCGTGTACGATCAAAATAAATTGACGGCCATGTAATATATTCCGATTTTAAATAAGTAAGTACCGCTTTATTTTTTCTGCTCTGTGCGAATATGCATGTTCTACGTTCAAAACATCACCCGCACGCTCGAAATCTTTGAGAACAAGTGCCTGATAAAAGCTGCCCGGCAGAGAAAACAATACGAAGAGAGACCTTTCATAGCCTACCTACTTTATTCTTTACGTTTTGAATGTTTTTATCCGCTCATGCACGACGGGGTCATTTTCATATAGTGACAGGACTGGCATATTAGCAATGTGTGTGTGTGTCAAACGTTTAAAAAAAAAAAGAAGTGGTCGCACTCGCGCGTGACTTCTTTCACGGGACTTTCCCCGTAGGAAGCCCCCCTTCTAGATGTCCTGACGTAGGTCGCCCGACATCGTATAATCGAGCAGGGTCCGTAAGATTCGGACCCGTCTTTCAGAGTCGCCAAACGGTCTGATCCACTCTTCGTAGGAGCTAGGAGTGTCTTCGCCCAGCTGGGCCCAAGCATCGCTTCTGTGTGTGGCGAGGGCCTCACATTCCCGG
>JAZHYW010024365.1:0-49949 GCA_037355805.1 Ixodes ricinus | reverse complement strand
AGGAATTCGCGACTTTTGAATCATGACGATCGGCAGTTGTGTTTGCTCTGCACAAGAGCCAAAATTGCGGCGCCCACAACAATGTTGGGGAACGGAGTGCCGATACTCTAAGCGCAGCTCATTTAGTGACTCTAGGCACGCAGTGAACTCGGGTGTATTATTTTCCTTTTCGTCTTTATTTTTTATCGATTTCAATCATATAGAATAATGACCACATTATATCACACTACGCTTGTGTAATTATTCATCTTAGATTTATTAACCTGACCCAGTACTTAAATAATTCATTTGTCGATAGTAAATCTTCCAGCATATTTTCATAAATGTGAAGGTAAAAAGACACGGACATTGATGATGATACAGGCGCCAACGCCGCCCTCGAAAATTTCTTGAACATTTGAAATCAGCAGTTTTGTCTGCCATCCGGCAGGTAGCGCAACAAAACACTCAAACAGTTTATAATTGTTTTTAAAATTAACTAAGCCCTACAACTATCAAGAAACCAAAGCAAGATCATTGTGAAAATGTAATAAATCGCAATGTATATCTATTCCATACAATAAATGTTATTAGATGCCAATAAATCTGTTTGATGTCCATAAAAGATATGCGTCAAAAACAGGTAAGTTTGAAGGGCTCCTGTCGTTATGACTTTGAAATTGAAAATAAGCCATCGTCCACTTCTTGGGCAACCATCGTAGTTCTAAATGTTAGAAAATATTTTATCATAGTTTAATCATTTCCTCAGCGGCATTTGAAGCACCGTGACTTGAAGCACAAAAAAGTCCTACGTTTGATATAGAATATCTAAACAAAAAATATTTACACAACATAAATTTTTTTTCTGCATATTACCAATTATAAGCATTACGTCCGTAGGTAATTTCATTGCCCTAGCGCATGTCATTAAAAATATTTGTGCTGAAAAATTACAGTTTTAGGGCCGTATTTGGAGAAATGAACCAAACAAAGTAGTGCAAATACCAAAAAAACGTATATCGTTACATTCTTCTCCAACATCATCTTAACAAAACTGCTCTATTGGAGCCGTGTTATCTTTAATAGATTCTTCATGAAACATGAACCAGCGGAGCAAGTGAGGGTCCGCGCCATCATATTCGCAACGCAACAAATGCGCATGAGCAGTATAAACCAATAGATGTATAATATCAAATGAAAGAGGATTGCTTTTCCTTTCGAACGACATCAATCCCACAAAACAGTATTCAAAAGAACATAAGTAATGACCTGCCGAAAAATACCCAAACTGCCACATTCAGTGGGACCGTGGCCTTAAACGTAGCAGACTGTAAGACCAATCGTTGAAAGCGTACTTGTCAACCTTAGGAACGTTGTATTTTCTTCCGATAAAACTGTCGTTTTATTATCCGATGGCGCTGCGAATGTAGTGCAGAAACTGCTGTATTGGCGATTACGTCACATTTGTTATAAAAATACATACACCCGTAAATTTTTAAAACATCAAACGTGCATGCTAGCAAAAAAATACAAATAAAATGCAATAAAAAAAACGAAAAAAATAAAGAAACAAACGCTGCAACTGATTAGAGAAAATTACAAATAGGCTTTAGCTTAGACAATGACAGGGTTCGGGGGTGACCGCGGTAACCCTTCTAATACATGATACAGGAAGAAAGTCTACGGACACTTTCTCGGACGTGTTTCTTCCTCGTAAGGCAGTCTTTTCACATTGGTCAATAGGACGACGTTCTGCAGACATATTCGAAGCATATATATATATGCATAAAAAAACATGCTCGAACACGCTTAAGGTTTGTCGGGACATAATTCTTTTTGCGAGATGTTCGAACAGTGTCACTGCAGTTTTAGTTCAGAAACCGGTTGATGGCAAACGTTTCTTCCAAAGTTCCCGAACCCCGAGATGCTACAGCGCTTTCGATGAATTTTTTTTTCGCTAGTACAATAGGAGCTGATGTGTCTAATTTGATTTCTGCGCGGATCGATAAGAAACAAGTCAAGACACTGTCGAAGCGTTCCTTGCGCCCGGTTCGCGACGCAGAGTGAAATAGTGAACTTCAGCGTCACAATAAAATTGGGGCGTTCGGAACGAACAAGAACAACAATAAAAATATAAAGGAAAATATCTCAACACTCCAAATGTGAAAGGTCGTAGGGTCATGGAACAAAAGATGGTGCGATAAGAGCTGTTTCGACCACACTATAAGAAATGCGTGCGAATCTACTTACCCGCAAAACACTCGAAAAGCCAACCTCTGGGATCTACAAAATCAGCTCAGCAAATGATGAGGCGGAACATCTGTTTAGACCTCAAAATTGAGTCTGCGCTGTGGCATTACGCAATACAAGCGTATGGCGCTTTGCGTTGCGTAATGCAATAGCGCAGACTTCATTCTTAGGTCTAGAGGGATGTTCCGCCTCATCATTCGCTGAGCTGATGTCGTAGATCGCAGAGATTAGCTCTTTTAATATTTTACGGGTAAGTAGACGCGCAGGCATTTCTTTGAGTGCAAGGGATTGAAGGTGGTAGATCGGGAAAGAATGCACATATGTTTGCTAAATTACCTGAGCCTTAAGGATTTTGCCACGAGTGTATAGGAACACGGCCTGCTCGTGCTATACTCCGTTCACCCTGAAAGGTGCACTGAGGAGGTTTCTGAGACCGCCTACATACGGCGATAACTCACTCTGCGGGCTCTAAGCATTCTAGAAATCCATAAATCATAACGATGCGCGGCCAATCTTTCTATTAAAAAAGCAATCAAAAATGGCAATTATCTCCGGCGATGGGAGGATCATGGTGCCGGCAGTCATGGCGGCTTGTGACCAATGAAAACGCGACATTTCGTTGAGGTTTCAAATGCTGTTATATGCTTTTGTAGATGATGGAAGCAAGTAAGAGGAGTCAAGAAATGTTAAATTTTTGGCGGAGAGGGAACATTATAGTGCAATAGGTTTAACAAAAAAAACACTAATTAATCTTTTTTTTTTTTTCTTTTCGCCGGAGTGATGTGTCTGGTCGTCAGCTCTCGAGCGCTCGAGCACGCGCTCACTGGGTGGAATCGTAGTCCGGGCTGTATGGCCACGAAGCCGCGCGTATTCAAGATGTCACACCGCGGTCCCACTGGTCGGAAGCGCTAGGACCCTTCGCTTGCTATTGACTGCCAGTGGTCCTGGTTTCGGAACACGCTTGTCCCATCGCCGGAGATGAAATCGGTGTATTGCGATCTTTGATTGCTTTTTAATGAGGAAATCGGCCGCGTATCGTCCCGATTTATGAATTTCGAGAAGGCTTAGATCAAGCAGAGTGAGTTATCGCCATATTAAGGCGATTTCAGAAATAATATGAGATAAAGCAGCGCAAAAAGGTACAGAAGGAAGTGACAAACCAGTGAGGACCGAGCGCTGACTCGCAACTATATATTTTTACTGAGAGACAAGGAGAAAGAAAATTCACATTGTTCAGCACGTTTAGACGCACCGATGACGATCTGGACCTTTATTTTCAGTTTCAGAAAGTCTAGCTCCTTATTAGACCATTTAGCGCTGTTTTATCTTATTATGTTTAACAACTACCACTTAGCCCAGCTCTCAGCCGTATTACAGTTGCTTTAGAAAACCTCCTCAAGGCATCTTTAAGACCTGTTCACACATGCAGCGGAGCGCTACAAGCATAGCGCTGACCTCGCGCTAAGGGCGTGCTGACGGCAGAGTCCACCAGCTATGTATCGCACCGTCAAAATTCATGGCAGACTGCAAGTACCTGATGACACGTGAACAGCGCTTCATCAGCGCTTTGCTGTATGTGAGAACCGGCCCTTAAGAGGAGACTATATGTTCCGCCTTTAGCGGGAGCTTGCGCGCTTCCGCAGTGCCTTGGTAGCGCATTCCTGCTCTTTCACACTTGTGTTGGCAAGGGCCGAAAGCGCGCGCTGAAGGCGGAGCTTCTGATGGTTACCGATTTCTATAAAAGTTTCACCGTGTATTTGGGTGCCCTTCCTGAGCATGTCTACAAAATATCTCGGCAAAGTATTAATTTTCTTAGAAGAAAATGAATTTGGAAATTTAAGCGTACACGCCCAAATCACTTGCTGCCATTCTACTTGCAACACCGAGCAAGAGCGGCGCACGGGGGCTGCCGTGATTGCGCTGACGTTGCCGTGACATCACATGTTGGTGAGTGTCTTGGTGAGGGTGCTTGCTTTGTAGCTTGTGAGTTCTATCGACTGTCCCCTTTTTAGTAGATAGTTTTCAGAGGCCCGCTCCCGCTCCGGGTGGCAGACATAATTAAAGACAAAACAGCACAAACACGAGTACAAAGTAAAAGGTAACCGACAGGACACAGCGATGTCAAATTAAAATATTGAAAAGAGCCCGATGTATAGAAATATATATATAGTTGATTAACGTACAAATTTGGGCTAGTTAGTATGCAAAAGCAAAGACGAGCACAAAGTAAAACGTTACCGACAGGACACAGCGCGATCTCCCGCTAGAGAAGCGTTCCTTGAAAACACGGTCTACTAAAACCGTCTATTGTCACACTTCAAGATATAAAAAAGTGCCTCCAATTAAAAGGCATAACGTCGATCACTTTTTCTCGGAGTGCTAGCTACAAAATCTGCCTTACCATTCCCTATCAGAAGCGGCATCCGGGTCCAAATGGCGGCGGATCGCGAATGTAGCCGCCGCGGGCGGTTTCCTCGGAGGCGATGAGGGCGGATTGTATGAGAACGGGTCATCGTCGAAAGTATCGTCCTCAAAATCTAGGAGCATATCCTGGTCGTTGCTCGATTCAGACGAGCCTGATGAGTCAATTTCGATATGCGGCACGAACGCAAAACAATGACTTGGTGGCAGGCGCGCCAGGCTCAATTTGCACACGTGTAAGTGCTTATACCATATGTGACGTCACTTCAAAATGGCGGACCAGTCAAGCGTCAAGATAGTACCGGTATCAGCATCCCCGTATTTTTATGATTATAAGTTATGTGAACAGGTTTTACATGATTCAACCGCTGTTATAGGCTAAATTTTTAGCACCCTTTCCGAAAATGTTTCGATAAAAAGCCCAAATTGACGGTGGAGCTGCCCTTTAAGGTTGAACAAAGTATAGAGGTTTTCTGTTTCCTGTCGTTCTCATTCACTTGGGTTTCGACTCAGGTATACGGAACAAAAAAAAAAACAAGAAAACATTTCAACCTAGAATATCCGAGAAAATATTGGTGAGGCAAAACAAGAATGTGTGAAGAATATATGAAAACAAGAATGTGTGTGTGGCGTGGAGCGATAAAATTGATGTGGAACAGGTGTATAGCGCTTGCTGCTGTAACGGTCCTAAGGCAAAAACCTGAAACAAGTTGCACTTTACACGTAATACATGGGTTTGTCAGCGCCGTAGTTTGGGTATTCATTTCGAAGCTTTTATGAATCGTGCGGCGAGTGCAGGTTACCTACCTTTTCAGCCTTCTTTTTCAGCACGCGCTCGTGGCCTTCTACACGGCTTTGGCTGCGCGTGCGATGAAGTATTAACAAGAGCAGAAACGTCGCGTTGGAGACGGATCATCTTTTTTGTTTTGAACTTGTTACTAACTGCTGGCGACAAGCAGAGCTGTTTATGTAGAGACTTTGGCCATTCGTTGGGAAGTATAGGAGAGAACTGAGGGGGCGCCATTGGCCGAAAGCGGGCTGGGCGTGTTCCCGGCCGTCTTCACAAATCCGAATGCGGCCAACCAGAAGTAGGAAATAATACCATGGTTGTCGTCGCGAGAAACAAGCTTATTAATTGTGTCGGAGTAACTCTCGGTGACTGAAAATATAGTGCACGTGATGTTTCATCCACGGTCATCGAAAATCATGGTGGACGAATGCGACTAGCGGAACGATCGATATAATCCGTACGCAAAGCGCCGAGGGATGGGAAGCTGCCGTCCGAGCGGTCACACTCCGTCCGAGCAAAACAGAGTTGACCGGCACATTCGTTTCTTACATCTTTCTGCATGATCACGATTGAAACATCACGTGCACCCTATTTTCAAGCATGAAGGGTTACTACATTTAACTCTTACGTGCTTATTAAAACCATATTCCAACATATACCTTTGATTCACGTGATAAGGTTGATAGCTGGGCTAGTTGGTAATCGTTGTACATAATGAACTAAAACTGCGCAAAGTATAGACACAGGAAGAGACAAACTGGACAGGACAGAGCGACTCGCAACCAAGGCTTTTTTACTCAAAGAAAAAGAGAAAGAAAAAACACACGTTGATCCACGCAATCGCACGCCCACCTTTCACCCATGCTAGCTGACTACGGCACGCGGTGGACCCTCATTGTCAACTTCAGGAATTCCAGCTCCTTGCCACACAACGCCATTGATGCTGCGCTGATACATTTTTCTTCTCTACTCTGGATGTGGAAGGCCTCCAGCACCACGCGTGTCACTTTGTCCCTGTGTCGTCCCAATATGGTGGTGGCACTAAAAAATGGCTCGTACAGGCACTCTTTCCAGTGAACCGATAGGTGTCCTCCCACTGTCGCTCCGAGTAGAGTTCCTCTATAGGCTCCCTACGGGAGCCAGAGTTGCGCGTTCATGCATGGTATGTGGATTCAGCACCTCACGTGACTGAATTCGGCGAATAGCAGCGCCGCGCGTTCGAGGCGCGCGGCGCGCTCAAAAGCAGGGGGACGTACTGTCGGGGCGCGTGCAACGTCTACTTTGCTGCACGACACTTGATTCGGCTCCTCACGCGATCGGATCTCGGCGAATAGTGGCGAGGGCGGCACGCGGCACGTGGAATCAAACGCGCAACTCTGGCTCCCGTAGGAAGCCTATACAGGAACTCTTGCTCCGAGTAGAGTTCCTGTATAGGCTCCCTACGGGAGCCAGAGTTGCGCGTTCATCCCTGTAGCGCCGTCTTTCCTGCACGGCATGTTGATCCCGCTCCTCACGTGACTGAATTCGTCGAATAGCGGCGCAGCGCGTTCGAGGCGCGCGGCGCGCTCAAATGCAGGGGAACGCACTGCGGGCGCGCGCAACGTCTACTTTCCTGCACGGCACTTGATCCAGCTCCTCACGTGATCGGATCTCGGCGAATAGCGGCGCGGCGGCGCGTGGAAAACAGGAGGAGGAGGAGAACAACTTTATTAGAAGCCAAAAACTGCGGCCTCGTGAAAAGGAGCGCTTGCTCCGCCAGGGCCCATTGGAGGTCCGCCGAGTCCGAGCTGAGCCAAGCATTCCAGGAGGGAGGGGATGGGTACTGGAAGTAGGGAGAGTTGAGCGCAGTGTTACAGGCGTAGAGTATGTACTCTGTGTCAGCCCTGACCTCTGGGCAGTTGGGACAGTGAGCTGTCCCCTGCCACCTGAAGTTGTAGAGCATTAGCGGGGTGAGGAGAGTGTTGGTTTGTACTTTGCGGAGAATGTGTGCTTGTTCGGTGCTAAGTGAGGGGTGTGGTTTGGGAAGAATGGTACGGTTTTCCTTAATGTTTTTGTAGTGTTCAGCTATTTGCTTTTGTAAGTTGCGGCGTCTTCCGCTGACGTTGGGTTTGGCCAGGGGATCGAGGGACCCCGGAAGTTGATCTCGCGGGCGAGTTGATGTGCCAGCTCATTTCATCAATACCCGCGTGGCCAGGTATCCAGCGCAGGGTGACTCTGATGTTGTTGTTGCGGGTGTAGGCGTCCATTAGGATATCATGTAAATGCGGCTCCAATAACCTGTGTTGCATGTTCCGAAGTGCTTGGGCTGAGTCGGTGTAGAGGTTAATGTTGGCGTTATTGTGTTCAGTGAGCAGAGAAGCTTCGTGTATGGCATATATAATCGCGTACGTCTCCAGCGTGGTGATGTTTGGGGGTTGTCAAAGGGTCCTTCCATGTGTGTGATGGGTGCTGTCTGTCCAGGTGTATAGATGGCGCAGGCGAATGATCCAGTGTGGGAACCTGTTCCGTCCGTGTATATTGTTATACATGTTTCGTCTCTGCGGTGTTTTGCAGCTTGTGCTTGACGTCGCCCTTCATGGAGGTGTCGCGTCATATTTTTGGGTATGTTGGGAAATACGATGTTACGGGGAAGGGAAGGCCTTGGCTGATTGATGTAAGCCAGATAGTGGTGATTCCTGATCTTTGGAGGATGTCGCGTCCCTGCACCATATGGGAGAGGCGCGCTATCTTCCTATTTCTGTGCTGTTGTGTCAGTTCGGCAAGGCTGTGAAAGAGGCCCGTGTCTACAAGCCGTGGGTTTGAGGTGTATATAGGGAGTCCCAGGGCCGCTTTGTATAGGGTGTTGAGTGCGGATTCAAGTTTTCGGGTTTGTGTTTGCGTGAGGTTGAGGTATGGTGCAGTGTAGAGGAGCTTGCTGTGTACGAGTGCGGTGACGAGTTGCTTCGCCTGTTCTTCTCTGAGTCCGTGTTTTTTGTTGATGATGCGTCTGATTAGGTGCGTGAAATTTCGGCAGTCTTTTTGAAACTGTAAAGTGTTTGGGTTAGCATTGTTGTTGTGGTGTATGGTGAATCCAAGTATTCTGCAGGATGTCACCTTCGGTATTAGCTTGCCTGATATGCTAATTTGCACTAGTTCGTTGGCGTTCTTTGGTACTGTGTAGATTCATGAGGAGTAATTCCCATTTTTCGGCCGAGAGTTGTAGCCCAGCTTCATGTAGGTATGCTACTATGGTATTTACGCCTTTTTGAAGGCTAGTTTCGACGACGAACAGAGGCGCAACTCTGGCTCCCGTAGGGAGCCTATACAGGAACTCTAGCTCCGAGGGAGTACCTGTGCTCGCGGAGTCTATCATTCAGGCAACGTCCCGTTTCTCCCGCGTAGATGCGGCCACACGAGAGGGGAATACTGTAGGCCGCTCCCGCAACACATCAGACGAACGGCTTGCGGCTTCTTACTACACTTGTTCCTTGGTATTATCTCTGCCTTCGCATTAACTCTGGGGCAGATCTGGTTAATTTGTAGTGGTGCTGAAAAAAACACTGGGGTTCCATATCGGTTTCTAACACTTTTGTAAATTGTGAGAAACCCTGTGTAAGTACGGGATAACCACAGGTGGCTTGCGTTCCACATCCCGTTATGCACGCTGGCTACCCTTTACTTTCTTCAGCAGTGTGCTTACCACGTCTGAAACTATACTCTGTTTCACCTTGTGTTGTGCCACAGGAAAGGCTACAAGCGCGAGCTCCTTGCTCTATGGCACACCTCGGCGGCACAAGCTCTCGTGCACCAAGGGCAGCTGCCAACGCTATGAGCTCGCGCTTCTAGCCTTCGCTGCGGTACAACATAAGGTAAAATGGAGTATAGTGTCACTAGATAGCGAGCTTTCTTCAGTCTGTCAGTCTGTAAGCTTAAGGCTGCGGGTCCCACGGCAGCCATCTTGAACAAAGCGTTAGTTCAACCAATAGATGGCGACACGCACCCGTGGGGTGGCCGAAATATTGGTTCACGGTGGGATGGCTCGAGCACCATCACGTTCCCCTCGTGGCCTTGCTCGCGCCGCTGCCAGCTGTGCTCAGCTGGCTCAATAGCGTGGCCCAGCAAACTCATCTATGCGAGAATGTCAGGCTGATATAGGGACATGCGGTTCGGCGGTTGCGACGGGCTTCCGCAATAAATCTTACCAAGAAGGAATCAATTATTGATTGACGTGTCAATATTCTGTCAATGAAAAATTCTTCTGCACGAATGCACGCTCAATAGACTCAATCTTCCAAGACACCAGTGGAAGCGGATGTCAAGTAAACTGCTTCGCAATTTACGGTATTTACCTCGCCATTACAATGACGACTGAAAAATGACGTAACGAAATATTGTGTTTCACGGTATCCGGAAGATGTTGTAATGGTTGTTACATTATAGTTCCCAGAAAACAAGCGCCGTTGCAATATTTTCGGAAGTACCGACACACATATATGTTGTAAGTACAGCTTAGGAGGAGTATGATGAAAAGCATCAGTATAAATAGGAAGACATTTATTAGCCATGAAGACACTATGATTGAGCGGCGTTTAGTGACGGCAAGTGATGAGCGTTCGGGAATTTATAAGTTCCCATGATTGCTAACTATAGACATGCGGACAATAAAAACCTGTTTTGTCGGGAGATGGAGTTGCGGTGATGACCTGATATCGGACGACTCGTGGCAGACGTACAAGCAAGTTTCGTCTCAGCGAATGGTGAGCGTCAAGTGTCAAGCACAGCACGTCGCTACCGACGTTGTTGACGTTTCGAGCACTTACCGCTTTCGACAAAAGTGTTGGCACTTGGGCTAACTTTGCGGAAAGCCTCGAAGTTTTCCTCGAGTCAGGCGCCATTATGAACAGTAACTGAAAACAATCCACTCTTCAGTCGGCGGGTGCATGGCGAAACGTATCCGCATCCGCGGAGTCATGGTCGATGCGTACTCTAAGTGGTTGGAAGTTTACACGATGCATGCCACGACGTACAAACGCGTCATTGACGTTCTACTCACTCGTTTCTCTAGTTTTGCCCTACCGAAAATACTTTCCTCTGATAACGCGCCGAATCTCGTTTAAAAAAATCAATAAACAAGGTTCTAAAAAACAAAACAAAAACGGCATCAGGCATTACATTAGTTAACCATACCATCCTGCAACTAACGGGCAAGCAGAACAGATGGTGTGCGAAACGAAGAAAGCCCTCTTGAAGCTTACGGAAGAAGCAGTTCAGTGAAGAATCGCCAAGTTCTTGTTCCGGCACCACATTACGGTCTCATCTTCCACGGGAAAAACACCAAACCGAAGCAATGTTTTGGCGGACGAAGGGCCACACCCTCGATCTCATAACACTATGGCCTATGAACGAAGATCGAGAGATTCCAAGATCGGGAGTAATGGCAGTCTACGTGAGGAATTTCAGCGGAGGTCCGGCCTTTCATGTAAAACTTGAGTAGAAAAGGCTCTATGTTGTATGGCTAGATGGTGCCATCCCTCTGAAGACGTTGGATATCAATGCCCTTGAGTGTAAATATAACGAAATCACAAAAAACTCTGTGTATTGTGTAACTGCCCTTGTATTTGGTAGTAGAATCTATGGTGGTGATTTGGACCTTTCACACCAGGCTCTTTTTTTTATTTTTCGCCTCATACTCTTTTGCGGTTTCAGTAGGCTTCAAGAATCTTTTGGAACGGGGACGCTTCACCTCAACAAGGCCATTTGTTCCAAGCCGTCCATCAGGGGATGCTGCAAGAAATCCGTCTTTTATATTAATGAATAAGCCGCACTTTTGCACAGTGCAGTTTTTCTGTTCCACGTACAGTTGTAAAGCATCATCCTCAATGATTCTACCATATTCTGTCGCGGGTGAAGAAAAGTCTTTGGGTACACGATACTTGAAACAAGTCTGGCACTGTACGTTGTGGTTCGACACCCACTAATGTCGTCATCCTTATAGAGCCTCATCAATTAATCATTACCTCGTCACCTCATATTGCTCTTCGTCAACAGTAAGTACAATAGGCTACCGCCATATTACAATCGAAGAATTGAAAAAATTAAGCCGTGCAGTCCTTCATTATATTAATTTTTATATAATGTTACTACGTTACATTACCTCGAGACGATCGACGTCCATCGTCGATCTTCAAACATACCTGTATATAAATTAGACTCACAATCACAAAAAACACAGCGTGCCGCCTCTTTTCTTTGGATCGTCTTTTTGAAATCAGTGCAAGCTCGCGTGTTCTCTCTTCTGAGACGGTTAGAACGGTCGCACATAAAACCCGCGTTTCTCCTACCCGACCGCTTCCTTCTCTCATTATGCGTAGTTGGTTATAACTAAATAAGCGATAATAATGGTGTATTATTCATATTTAGTTTCAGTTTCAGTCACGGGAAATGAGGTTCGCGGGCCACTAGTGCCACAAGCGGGAGCAATGAGGAAGAGGCAGGTGTCAATAGGTAGTGGCTTGTGAAACCCACGGGGCTTACGTCATGGCCCCTTCAGGCATTACAAGCTCCTTGAACAAGGACATGAATAGTGTCATTAAATAAGCTACGCTTCAGAGTAATGACACTTTGCCATATCGGGGCGTAAAATCATGGTTGCCAGTGATCTGAAGCTTTATCTAAAATCACAGGAAACTCTTTTCTGTCCTCCACAAATGTTTAAACAGTCCGCGACAGAGCAAAGCAATATTGCATCAGCTCCCTAACACCGGATAAAATGCTGAGGAAGTCGCACTTTTGAATCACGGCGATCGGCAGTTGCGTTTGCTCTGCACTAGACCCGAAATGGCTGCCAGAACAATGTTGGGGAACGGAGTGCCGATACTCCAAGCGCAGCTCACTTAGTGGCTCTAGGCATGAAGTGAACTCGGGTGTATTCTTTTCCTTTTCGTCTTTATTGTTTATTGATTTCAATCATATCGAATAATCAACATAATATATCACACTACACTTGTGTAATTATTTATCTTAGATTTATTAACCTGACCCAGTACTTAAACCATTTATTTGTCGATAGTAAATCTTCCAATATTTTTTCTAAATGTGAAGGCAAAAATACACGGACACTGATGATGGTACAAACGCCAACGCCGCCCTCGAAAATTTCTTGAACTTTAGAAATCAGCAGTTTGTCTGCCATCCGGCAGGTAGCGCACTAAAACACTCAAACAGTTTTTAATTGTTTTTAAAACTTACTAAGCTCTACACCTATCAAGAAACCAAAGCAAGATCATTGTGAAAGTCTAATACATCGCAATGTTTATCTATTCCATACAATAAATATTATTAGATGCCAATAAATCTGTTTCATGTCCATAAAAGCACATCTAAAGAACCGGCAATCATGTTTGTGTCCATCCTCAAACAAAAATGAGAGATGTTAACTGAAAACAAAAGCTGCTATATTGTATATCAGATATTAACCCTTCTTTATGACAACATGATTACCCATCGAATAGTATAAATATAGACAAATTTGATTTTTTGTGTCTAAGAAGGATGCAATTTTGCCTAAACTTTATGAATTTTTTTAGAGAAACCAAATGCGAAATTGCGAAAAAGGGCTTCGCTATGCAAAATAGCACATATTTAGTTGTCTCTGCATAAGAGGTTGATCAATTGTGTTGACAACCCATACCGGTGCATTCGTACTACCAAACGATGTTAGTCTGATTTTACCATTTTCATTGGTTTTTACGCGAGTCTTACAGCAAAAGTTATACGTCAATCCTAATTAAATTTAACACACGCTTGTAGGTTTTATATATCAATAGCTATAAGAAGTTTCAGAAACAAATATGCCACAGTTGTCCAGAAAATAGCTCGTGAATATGCTTCGGTAAAGCCAATTTTCCAAGAGGTAAATGTCCGAAACTAAAAAGAAAATGAAAAAAAGGGCCACGCTGTGCAAAGACAACACTCTTTATCTACAAACCATGAAATTTTGGAGCAAATTTCTCTAACGGTAAACTCTCCCCATTTGTACTACCAAACCATGTATGACCAAAAACACCAATATTCGCAGATCCTCCCCGATCTCGCTTTTTGCTTCAGAAATATATATCATATATCCAAATGAGGCCCATTGCCTATTTTATAAGGGGACATGAGTTAAATATTTTTAGGTAGTGACTAAGCGTCAGAATCGCGCTGCAAACAAGAGCACATATCGTCATTTTTCATGGCCGCCGTGGGACCGCAGCCTTAAAGCTGTCCCCCAGAGTGTGCAAGCATGATTTGTTTTACCGCTGAGCTCATCCACGATAGAATGATGCCCCTCTTCACAACTTTCAAGTGGGCCGACCTCCAGTCAAGGAGGCCTTTCTTGGATTGTGGATGGTAGGTCAAGCAGACACGCGAGTCTCAGGCACAGAGAAAGGTCCAGGTACTGAAGTACTCCTTCTTTGGAACCTCAAAGGTAAACCTAAGACCTCCCCCACTCCTGTCAAATATCTCCATCACTTCGTCGACTAGCGTTTCCAATAGTCCAGATCTTATGAAAAACACCTAGAAGTCGTCTACGTAGCGTATTATGTCGATAAAACTCGTGCCGCCTAACTCTCTTTCAATGGCACAGTCCACTTCACCTAGGTAAGTGTCACTTAAAACGGGGGCTACGCATGAGCCGATACTCACACCCGACTTTTGCCGGTAGCACCCTTCCCGCCACCCGACAACCATTGACTGGAGATAGAATAACAACAATTCCAAAAAGCTTTCCAGGGATACTCCACTAGAACTTCTTAAAGCCAGCTCTCCATTAGCCTCAATGCACCCTTTCACTGATTCCAGCAGTCTGTTGTGCGGCATGGAGTAAAAAAGATCTTCCACGTCTTAAACTGAAAGCGTCCCTCATCTCTGGATCACCTGTTTAGAGGTACTCCACAAGCTCCAAAGAATTGAAAACCCTAAGAGGGTCCTTGCCATTCAATGATGTCAACTGTTTTTGAAGGTAGAAGGCCAACTGCCTTTGTCACGATCCCTTTTCTGTGTCAACGCCTTAAAAAGGAAAAAAGGACACCTTTGTTTATGCGTTTCGGCGCTGAAAAACACTTGCAGATGTAATTAAATTTCCTACTCTCCACACCAGCTGGGTTATGGCTAGGCGATCACAAAGTCATTTTGCTCTGTCTCGAATTTTCTTCAGATCCACATTGGTCGATCTGAAATTTTCTTCAATGGCCGCGTTTGCCTTTTTATTGAACATGCCCTTTGGTAACACAACAAATTGTCCCTCTTTGTCTGATAACATGACTCTTAGTTTATTATCTACCATAAAATCCGCCAAAGTGGTAATTGGTGTTTCACCTTACGGGTTGCACGTTTACATTTTTTTATTGTATTGGCATGCACGCGGCGTCACACTCCCTCTAAAAAGAAGCGGCCCGCTGTTTGTCGAAGGAAGGGCAAAATAAAAGGTAATTAACGAATAGCAAATTCTCACAGTTCATCGTGACCACAGCTCCATCGGGCGCTTCGTGGTTATTGCCACTGTCGGGAGCGTTCCGTACTTGCCCCGTTGGTCGTCAGCGGTAGCGCTGGTCGTCACCACTCATCATCATTTGCCGTCAAAGTTGCTTCTGCCGTCAAAGTTGTTTTTGCCGTCACCGTTTGCCTTCGTTCTTGTGCTCCGTCTTCGTTCGTGGTCGCCGTTATTCGTTCTCGTCGTCGTCGTCGTTTTTCGTCGTCATCGTTTGCTGACGTTTGTCATTGTCGTCGTTCGCTGATATGCGTCCTCGTTGTTTGTAGTTGTCGTTCCTCGATATTCTTCGTCCTTTTTGCTGTTCATTGTGCCATTTGCCAACGTCCGTTGTGGGTCTTGTCGCTGTCCGCCGTTTCGTGCTGGTTTGAGTGGGTTACTTTCGGCCGTCGTTGTTCGTCACTGTTATTGAAAAATTGTTGGGGCCTGTGCCCATATCTGTCGTTGTTCACGTCGTCGACATTCATCGCTCGTCGTCATCATAAACAGAGTTCGTAGTGGTTTTGACAGGGGTCTTCAAGGAGGGTTGGACGATGTCCCTCACCTCCACGAGAGTGTCATAAATAAAAACGAGCAAATGAAATTATGATTGAAAATAAGCTTTCAATAACATTCAATAAGCCAAAGTTGTGCCTTCAACTAAAGAAAAAGGGGCATTGTGCAAACTGTGGCGGCAACGGAAGGAAACTCACCTGCAGCATCGAGTTATTGCTGCTTTTGTACACGCGGGTTTGTTCATGAGTGCTCTAATCCAGAGCACACTGTGACAGGCGAAAATGGGTTGGATCTTTCCAAAACAACAAATATTGATAAAGCAAGATCCGGGCTGATCCAACGTTATCCAGAATAACGAAAGCATCCGAACGCCACTGTTTCTTCAGGAAATATCATCACAGTCAGATATCGCCAACTCAACAACTGGACCCGGGCCCGATGCCGAGTGTCCTTTGTCGTGTTCATTAGACACGAGGCCTAGCTGAGCACTGACGCAGAACTGATGCCCAGTGTTGCGGAATGGGCACCCCCTTCCATTCCAATTCCAATCCGGGGAATCAGAGTTTCCGAAAATTCCATTACTTTCAACACCTCGGAATGGAGACGCTGGGCCCCATGCCACCCCTCCTGGAATGGCTGATCTTCACCATTCCATTCCTCTAATTCCTGAATATAAAAAGGGCTATTGTCATGACGCATTGTGTTACTTCGAAAAAAGCAGCATATACCTGCTGATATCGAACGCGGAGACGACTGCAAAAGTATGCAAAAACTTTCTTAAAGATATTATCTTTCTTAGCCTAAGTGTTTTCGCACAAATCGCTTCGTGGCACTAAGTGCAACTGCAGACATCAATCGCGCGATCTAGTGTAAAAAGCTTGCGAATCGTAACAGACAATAAAAATTAAACCACAGATTTTCTTCGCAAACGCACCGTATATTCTCCGCAGATACATGGTTAGCGTGTTGTCTGCTTGATAGGGCCTTAAAAATGTCTAGTTCGTGCGTGGCGCAAGAAGCTATCAATTGCTCCCTGCTTTGAGTACTTGCAAAACAGCATCGCTATACTTCGTTTTCACCTTCCGTCCAGACGCAGCGGATGCTACGAGGAA
The DNA here is from genome assembly GCA_037355805.1 of Ixodes ricinus. Classification (NCBI taxonomy): domain Eukaryota; kingdom Metazoa; phylum Arthropoda; class Arachnida; order Ixodida; family Ixodidae; genus Ixodes; species Ixodes ricinus. The sequence goes on along the minus strand of JAZHYW010024365.1, from coordinate 33,391 downwards.
ACGGGACCAATCAAGCAGCGTCAAAAGTGCCAATCACTGGGCTAGTTCTGTGTTTATGATTGGTTCAGCGATGAAAAACACAGACAGAACCTTTACGAACACCATGACGGTGCCCTTTTGACGCTGTCTGATTCGCCATTTAATCTCGTAGCATCGGCTGCGTCTGGACGGAAGGTGGAAACGAAGTATAGTGCGCTGTTAGGAGCGACGCCGCTTACACCTGCCCCAAATCTGTATGCACTGCAGCAAGTAGAGAAAACAGCTGACAATGTGCAATCGGTACACGGCGCCAGAACAAGCGACTAGCACCATTATATGAAACCTGCTTTAGAACGTAAACTTTTACGTTTTGCTGTACGAATCTTGCGAATTTTTAACACATTTATTTTAATTCTTTTTTTGTTGTTTTGTGTTCCTCACAAGCACTAGAGAATTGGGTGGGTTAAAAGCAGGGAGTCGAACGGGTCATTATTCCGGTTGGTTATTGGGTTCTGGTTCAGTTCCTTTGCATTTTGTCTCGGTTCGGTTCTGGTTTAGCAATGCTTTTGAAATAACGGTTCGGTTACTGGTTTTACAAGTGCGAACCAGTTCACACCGATTCTTCCAGAAAAAAATTCACGACTATTTGTCGTTCAGAAAAGAAAGTTCAACACAGCGTCATCTGCATTATAAAAAACTTGGTCATCAGAAGCCGTGTTGCGGAAACGAGGACAGCAAAACAAACATATGCTTAATTTCATTTTGTGATCTGGAATGTTTAACACAAGCACCGTTCTATAAATATTGCGTGGTTATACAGGCGCTTGAAAACTACCAAAGTGCAGTACTCACATGTGAAGTCAATCAGCCAGCACGCACGGTAACACCGTGACGATAGTACGCACCGTACTCGCAAACTGCCCACAACAAACAAATTAGTAGTTGTTTAGACAGCAGGAGTTTAGTCTGCCAGGCTATGGCGAGATTGTTACCTACTGTACATAATAAATATTTTCGGTGCAGTACGACTGCTAGCCTGGGGTCGTTTCAGCCTCACGCAGTACAGATACAAGACAGCACGCCGGTACGGTGCTCATCCAAATCGAAACGGCAAACTACCCACGCCTCAAGCCCAAACGACTGCTCGAGTGACTCAATTGAAAAGGTTGAAAAGGAGAAAGGCGGCGAAGGCCAATCAAAAGACGATTAAAACAAAACAAGAAAAGGACAAAAAATATAACGAGCGACTTGCTGTTTTTAGAAAATGGACATACAAATTTTTTTCAAGCAGTGTTTAGGGCATTGTGTGACTAGCGACTGGCGCCGCAGTGTCGTGGCATCGCCTGAGGCTTGGCCTCTTGGCACCTCAAGATTACGGCCCAAACGCACTGACAGCCGAAATTTTCTTTTGTTTTATTTTGACTTGTATGTTTGCTTCTCCTTCCTTGAGGAATATTGCTCAGCAGCAAGACAACACACACACACACACATACACAAACACACAGACACACACACACAAACAGTATAGCTCTTTAGTTTTTCGGCATAGTAAGATATATTCCGTTTCACTTCAATGTACGCTACGACCTACTCGTGCCAATCCATAGTTTATAGCTTGTCTCGTGACTTCTCGCTCCCAGCGTCGTTCAGCCCAACCGGAATTGGTGTCGGCGTAATAAAACGCCGACACCAATCTGTGCTGCATATTGAGCTGTCTCTATGTTGTCGCTGTGTTTTAGTGAAAACTGAACCGCGGATGCCAGGGTCGGAATTTAATTAGCTTCATGCTGCAACCCGCAAGAAGATGCGGCTCACATTTTATTACGCCAAACCGTTTCAAATTAACCGTTAGCCCCTACATAAAATTACGGTTCGGTTCTGGTTCGTGTTCAATATCGAATTCTTGATTTCGGTTACAGTGTTTTCCGGTTCAGCTAAAAATAACGGTTTTGCTCCATTTTTTAGGTAAAGTTAGGTTCAACACCCTGGTTCAAAGCTACATGCTGATCGCGCATGATTACAACAACCGCTTTCTCTGTCGCGACTTGTTTGCGTGAGGAACGAGACCTTGTCCATCTACAACTATTTAGTTTTGCTTGCTTCACTGAGGGAGCGTCTATCAGACAATCAAGCTGCCAGCCATCTCCATTGCAATGATGCTGTTTAAAGAACCACATACCATGCGCTACAATTTGTTTGACCTTACGTCCATGGCTCATTCATAGCCTCCTCTACACTGACAAAGCCTGGCAGATCGCCATGAGACTCGGCCGCCGAGATTGAAAAGGTAGAGCGGCAGACAACGGATGGGGGGGGGGGGGAGAGGAGAGCCACGTGACGGGCGCCTTGCTGCGGCGAGACGCCTAAACACACATCTCCCGAGCGACCGAATGTACACTCGTGCTCCTCACGTTCCTCGCGCTATCGCTTCTTTTCTCGTCGGGCTTGAAAACCATGTTTTGGGTTTTCGCCGCTGCAAAAGCTGTGCGCTGCCGACCAGGGTCCCCGAGAAATGCTGTGTGCTACCAGATCCTCGTGCTCCAAATCTGTGTCCGGGCACTCTATGGCTCCGTCATCAAAATGCCAGGCTTTGTAAGTATAGAGGAGGCTATGGCTCAGCGGATGCTACATGCACGAGCTCCGGGCTTTCAGCGTCCATGCCGAGCACGTCCGCTCGTGCAGTGCAAGTACTGTTCAGGGCCACGACTCGCGCTTGTAGTATCGGCTGCGTCTGGACTTAAGCTGAAGCGAATCAGTCCGTAGGCCCTAGATGATCATCGACACAGCTCGCATAAGAACCGAGTTCATTTCATTGTCACTCCATTCCGGGCAAAAGGAATCCAACTCTATTCCCATTTCAATCCTCCCAGCGCTGCCGCCATTCCATTTCCATTCTATTCCGGGGTCACGAAAATGTGGAATGATTTCGGAATCATTCGAATACCGGAGTGGCCACTTCGCAACACATGCTCGCGTCCAATCTGTGACTCCGCTTAATCTCACTTTGATGATTTCAAAATTCGAATGCACAGGCTTTCGTTATTCTAGGTGGCGGTAACTGAGTAGGGTCCAAACCCGTTACTCCGGGTGGAAGCCGGTCGCATTGGCTACTTCGCAACGGACGCAAAAATATATCCCCCTCTCCTAGCACACATACGACTTCCATTTAAAGGTGGTTTGAATGCTTTCTATCGATTTGTATAGATATGTCAAGTATCTTACAGATTCATAGAAGAGATGGCTTCACTTTACTTCAATTAGGCAGATTGAACAATTTTTATAGACCAATCTTGAAACTCACGTGCCGATTATTTGAACGTCGTATCCACTGCACAATGGCGGAACAACTAACGTGGTGCAATGTGGAAGCCAAGGCCATTTCGTAAGATAGCGAACGTCGGAGCGCGGTCAACGGTAAGGGCCTACGAGCCAATCAAACAGCAAGGAAAGTGCAACGTCAATCGCGCTCATCATCTTTTTCTGTAAGCGTGTTTTTGCCTTCTAACTCAAGCAAACACGAAAAAGTGTGCCGTCATGTTGCGGCTTTAGTCCGCCATTGCGCAGGAATTCCACAGCTGCCAACCGAGGGCAGTATTTCCAAAGGCGTCTACTTCGTGCCGGTCAAAAACTGTCGATCTGACGTTCGCCCCTCCTCTTACCTTCGCTGTTACTCTCTTTACTTTAAAGAGTGACCTAATATAATTTTTGTTTCTTTTGTGGCAATAACTTAAAGGGAAAGTCCGGCCAAAACTCAAAATGAAATAAATTATTGGTGACGAAAATAATTCCGGAGAAGGAGAACAAGAGGGACAAAGGACAAACACAGATCTCCGAACACAGCTAGGTGACTGGTCGCGCACCAGTCACCTAGCTGTGTTTGGAGATCTGAGTTTGTCCTTTGTCCCTCTTGTTCCCCTTCTCCAGGAATTATTTTCGTCATTCTTGTCCAGCTCGACTTGCACCTCTGCACTTAATTGCATCGTAATTATAAGCTTAAATTGCAAGCTTCACCCCTGTTGGTGTTAGACTGGTGGCGGCTGATAAAACCCGTTTGCTCTACTGACGTCTAACCCCTGGTTAGCTCAGTTGGTAGAGAACTCCACCTGTAATGGAGAGGTCCCGGGTTCGATACCCGGACCAGGCGGATTTTTTCGGTCGCGCATCAGTCACCTAGCTGCGTTTGGAGATCTGTGTTTGTCCTTTGTCCCTCTTGTTCCCCTTCTGCAGGAATTATTTTTGTCATTCTTGTTCAGCTCGTTTGCACCTTTGCATTTAATTGCATCATAATTAAAAATTACTGGTATCGCTGTAGTGACACAAAATGCGACCCCAGCCAAAATATTACGTCAGAGGGACGCCGCATTCTCAACTAATGCCGATAATAAAAATGCGACCCGCCGCGAGCCGCTGCTCCTTAGCGGGCGGCCAGCGGAGTTGCCGATCGCTAAAGCAACGTTGGGCCGTGACGTCAGTATCGTTCTTTTCTTTTCCTCCCGGTCCGGACAGGCGCACCCGTTGCGCGGTCGAGCAGTGTAACGCTTCTTTGAGGGAACGAAGCGAAAGAAAGTGTTCTTCTCACCTTGCTAACATTCTGTGTTTTCCTCTATCACTCACAAAAACTTTTTGCTAGCTTTGAGAAGAAAATGTCTGCCTCTAGAACTTTTTTTTAGTGCGGCAAGTTTTTCTTATATAATTTTACAAATTAGATTTACCACCTAGCACCTAGCAATTAGTGTCGTAGCTTGAGAATTCGGCTTTTACGCGCCTCACGGAAAAAGAACGAAAAAACAGACGTGTACATCCTAGCACACGTGTGTTCCGGGCGCCGCAGCCCGAGCTGGAGAGCCTAAAAGCTTCGTGACTGGGAGTGACCCGCAGCGCGAAAGCGAGAGGCGCCCCCAGTACTGTACGTCACTGGCAGCGCGGCGTAGAGCAACGCCGCTCCATCCACGGAGCCCCGATGACAATTTAGGCCTAGCGACGAGTACGGAAGACCGCACACACGGCGACAGCCGTCGAGGTCCGGCACCGAACGAGTTCACTCGTTTTCCAGTCGCTAGCTTTTGGGTATAGAAGCGACGAGTACGGCAGAGCGCACGTAGGGCGGCGGCCACCGAGTACGGCGCCGAACGAGTTTCCGGGTTTTCCAGTCGGTAGCTTTTGGGTATACGCACTAACTCTTGCTACATATGCTGGATAACTACCACGTATAAAAAATTAAAACAAAATCAGCTTAGCTTCTATCTTTAGATGGCTAGCGTAACAGAGGTAGGTGCCGCTTGGCCTGCGTACTCATTGAACGAGAGCGATCCTGGCGTCACGTCCGCATAGCGGCCGATTTCCAGTGTGGCCGGGGCCTCGAGCGTCTAGTTTCGGTTTTTGTCGGCCGCGCCCCAAACAAAACTTTGAGGCGTCGATATCTTTAAAACTACGCACAATAACGCGAAAAAAATTACACCTTATAATTCAGACACGCTGACTGCGCAAAAAAAAGTCATAATCCCAAAATCGAAAGTATGGGCCGGAGTTGCCCTTCAACCTCAGTGCAATGCGTATTAAAAGCAACAAAATAAAACTCATAATCATGCCTGGCATTTATGACTCCCAAATTTCACCCAGACTTTGGTTTACTCTCCTTTTTCTGAGGTATATCTTAAAAAAGTGTCGTGTCGCGATGTTTCGGCGTTTTCTGTAGCAAAAAGGGCCACGCATGTTTATTATTTTCAGTTTCCCAGGATTTTTGGGCGCGTAGGGTGAAGCTGTGCCACAAAAATGCGATCCAAACACCACTTCCAGTGCCCCTTTAAAAGTTTTCCGACCATCTTCCTTCCTCCTCCTTTTTGTGCGGGAGTCTCCGATTGCCCACACAATATCAAGAACTTGTTGTGCTACTTAGATTCAACTTATCTTTGAATGACGTATACATGATATGAAAAGTTATCCTTCATAGGGCAACTGATCCGTGTATAGACGTTATCTGTTTCTTGTCGTTCTCAGTCACGCGGGTTCCGTATCTGGTATGCGGGACGAAAAAATAATAAAATATTTCAAACTTGAATATGCGAGAAAATATAGGTGAGGCAAAACAAAAAAATAAATGACATTCACGCATTTTTTGTAAACGCCTTCCAGTGGCGGGGAAAGATCAAAGCGATGTTTTACCGCATACCAGAAATTACGACATTCAAGATGGCTGCGCCTTTGTGGAAAAGGTGTACAGTTGGCACCGCAGTAAAAGCTTTTAATGCAATTAAAGCGACAAAAAAAAAGCACTCCCACTGCGTCAGCGTTTTGAACCTGATGAGCGTCGTACCATGGAGTAATATAGTGTCACGCTAAAAGTGGCCACTCTCGCAGGACCCAGCGGTTCACTAGAACGTCAGCCCGCCTAGCGGCTGTTCAAAGGTTGGTCTCTGCTTCGCGTTAAAATCTTCCGTTCACTACATGGCTAGAGACAATGATGATACCTATCTGTATGATTGGATAACAAATATAAGTAATTTTGTTCGTATTTTTCGATAGCTTCCGCCACCTAGTTTGCCGTGCCTAACTAGAAATTAGGTTTTAGTTAAAAACTGATTGGTGGAGTGCATACGTAAACTATACATACCGGAGCTGTCAGGTAACCATTCACAACATGCAGTATAATATTCAAACCGATTCACTCAAGAAAAAAACAGAACGTGGCAACCGAAGAAGAGCCCTAATTAATGCACAAATACTTATTATGACCACAAAGGTAAGCACAAAAAAACAAAAAAAAAACGTTCAGCCTTTTTACTCTGGTGAAGAAGGAAGACCAGCGAAGCTGTACTATGATGGGAATGGAGTAATGGCCGGCCGCAAGTCTGCAAGCCAGAGTGGAAAGGCTCGAAAGGTTGCCGCCATCTATGAGCGACGACGGCAACCAGACAAGCGGCAAGCCAGTTGTCTGGTTGCTGTCGTCGCTCATAGATGGTGGTAGCTGTCCGAAGTGTTGTGTCGACATTTATTTGCTGGAAAAAACGATCCTGGGGAGACAAACCATTACCAGCCCCGCTATAAAAAAATCAAAGACGTTTACACTTTTTTTTGTAATGCCGGATTAGAGCGCAGCTCTTGAGGAGGAGGAGGGGAGGGTACGGAGGGGAGGGCATGCCCCACTCCTTCTCCGAACCCTCCCCTCCTCCTCCTCTCATGCTCCCCTCCCATTTAGTGGGAACTTTTCGCGAAATTTGTCGCTAAATTTAGCTTCAAGTTTACCAACATTTTCTCCCTAAATTTGGCAGGAAATTTAGCGAACATTTCCCTGCTAAATTTAGCGGGGAGAGTGAATTGGAGTTGAGGTCACTCGACGTCAATGTCTCCTCCAAATTTAGCGGACAATGTTTCCGCTGAACTTCACGTGACGTCACATTCAATCACATAGCGCCACACGTGACGCCACGTGTGACGTCATGTGAATGAATGTGACATCACGTATGACGTCACGAGGGCAAAGGTTTCTCGTTAAATTTAGCACGAAAATTTCCCCGCTATATTTAGCGGAAAAAGTTTCGCGGTAAATATAGCGGAAAAAAAATCACGCAAAATTTAGAGGAACAATATTTCCTTCGTGACGTCACACATGTCGTCACTTTTGACGTAATTATGGGAAACGTCCGGTAATGCAACGCGCGGTTACGCCGACTGCGACGGCAACGGCGACGGCGACGACGACGCTACTCAACTCGGAAACAGGCGCCTTAGAGCTGCGTTCTAATATAACTGTCCTGCAGGCATCAGTATAAGTGTGTATTATAATTTACCGTAAGTGCGTCCCAAGTAGAATCTACGAGATCGTGCTTGATGCTTTCAGCGAACCCGTAATGCACGCACGCTCGTGAAGTGCAAGCGTCGTTCAAGACAACAAGTTCATGTTTGTGGCGTCAGCTCGCTTGAATTTATGGAAAACGGAAAGGAGATTTTCGACAACAGGGCTGATGCACAAGAGATGCTTGAAACACTCTCTAAGCGGCTGCTCCATCAACCGTCTCACCTTCGCCACAAAGGAAGAATGAAGGGAAAACCCACACGGATGACAGTAAAAGCACGCCGCACCCGTCCCTCACGCCACCTTGGTTGCCGCTATGGCGGCTGCCAAGTCGTGCGTCTTGCGAAAGCCCCAGTTCAGTCGTTGTAATAATCTTGAAATCGTTGAAAGCTACTGATATTTTACATACATGTAATTTAATGTAGTACTCTGTAATAATGGTGCGATATTACGAATGCAGAAATAATGAGGCACCACTGCGCCAGTTAAGTGCTGTGTACCCTAACAGCTGGGCCGCGATAGAGCTTAAGTGGCCACCTTTTGCGTGTCACTATAGTACTCTATAATTATACTTGCGTGCGATAATATATCACGACTGCGTGATGCGCGTTAAAGACGCAGGTTAGCAGTCCTACTGCACTGGATTAAAGTTCTAATCGAAAATGTAAACTACTATCGCTATACCTCAAAGGCACACCGACCTTCGGCTGTCCAAACAACATAAGGTTTGCCAAATCTTTTTTGGGGGCGAAGCTCCTTAGGAGTATAGCCTTGTCCGTCCGTCCGTCCGTCCGTCCGTGCTCACATAAAAATAAAAAAAAATGTTTGCGCAGTCGACAGGATTCGAACCTGTGCGGGGAGACCACAATGGATTTCTAGTCCATCGCCTTAACCACTCGGCCACGACTGCGGGACGAGTAGGGGGCTCTGAGATGTGGTAGTAACTGAAGAGCTGGGGTTTCTGTCATGGATGAAACGTTGCATGTAGCCGCTCAACGTCTATACAGAAAGGGTGCTGCGGTCAAATGCGTATATAATCGCGTTAAACTTTGCATGCATTGGCTCAACGTTTATAGACGAGAAGGCGCTGCGGTCAAATGCTCAGATGAGTATATAACCACGTTCCATACCACACATTCTCTTTCTGACATGGACCGTTGGCTTAAGCGGTGGAGATGCGTTCCCATGGCTTCTAGCGGATCCAAGCTAATCCGCTAGAAGAACCACTGGCTCTGCATTTCACCGACCATAAAGCAGTAATAATGAAGTCGAAACGCCACCCGGAACTCAGCACTACCTATGAGCAATAAAAAAAAACAGCACCATCAGCACTACCTATGAACAATAAAATCAGTGTCATCAGCACCACCAGAGCTTCGCCCCAATCAACATCATTCACCACGTGGAGATGCGGTCTTTCTTTTTTTTCAGATTGCCATGATTATTGATATTCAAACACACTTCAAACAACACACAATTAGAAAAAAATTCTGACAATTTCCGACACATTGCAAGTATCCAGAATTAATATTCGTGGTAACGAAGTTAGGGTTCCCTCCCCGCTCAGAACCATGGTTTTCATTCTGAAACATAATTTTTGGACAGTTTGTCCTAATAAAGTTGAATTTAATAATTACAATATAACTATGTTTTTTAGTGTTTTTTTGACGAGATTTCGAGGCACTTAAACATTCAGGCAGTGCGAATATGGCGTAAGTAACCCAGCAACGCTGCAAAAAGAGCGCAGTTTCAGCGGTTTGCAGAAATAAAGGGAAGTTGAGCTGATTATTTTAGTTCTTACAATCGTTAACCCATAAAAGCAGTGTTACCATGAACGGTGCTTATACCGCGGTCTGCTCTAGGAAAAGACTGGTAAGATATCAATAAAACTAAATGAACATACACGCCAAATGACCAATCCCACTTTCGATGTTTACAACTTTTATACCGATGAAACAAAAAACCCGTCTCGGATGAATTACTTTTAAGAAGCAATTTGTTACATTTACAGTAACTTCTAAGAACAACTTGCGAAGTTACCGTTACAGTTGACCCGATGAAAACTCAACCCGTTACAGTTACACTTACTTCAAAAATATTACCAAAGTTACTTTTTAGCTTTTTGAGTTTTTTTCTGTACCATTTGCTTAAATATAACTTGGTTTTTTCATCAGATCAACAAGTGGCTATAGCAGGGCCGTGACTCGTTAGAAACTACCTATTCGCAAGTTGGTGGAAGGAACAACTAGATTTGTTCAAGAATATCCTAATCCTCAAGAAACTGTAAAACAAAACTGCGAAATTCATCGTTTCTTCAGTAAAAGTAAGAGAACTAGGGTTACAAGCTACTTAAAAAAAAACACAAAAAAACACGTGACTGTAAGAGGTTGCCAAAAAAATTAACAAAGTTACAGAAAATCGTTCTTTTTAACTCGTTATTACCCAAGACTGGCAAGAAGTGGTATGCACTAGTGATGGGGCGAAACGTTTTTCGAAACAGAGGTTTCGGATAGTTTCCGAAGAACGGCCGAACATCGTTACGTTTCGGATAGGTTCGGACAGATTCGAGATGTTGCCAGATCACATTATTGAGCGTTGGAACATTAAAGACAATCAATTTGATAAATTACATGAAATATTTAAACATTTAAATATAAATGCTTAATTTAACAAAATAGGTTCGCTCAGATAAAGTTTGAGATACGGAAAAATAAAATAACGGAAAATGTGACACAACATTTTGAGATTTTGCGTCGGTCAAAATGGTTTCGATTCCACATCTTCCACACCAGAGTCGTAACGTAAACAAACAAAGCGGGCCGGTAAGTGAAATCAATTACCACAGATCGCTACGCTCACTTTCATTGGTTCAATAGCTCTACGACGTGTGTGGTGTTCGCTCCCAACGCAGGGAACTTTGCGGTTTATGTTGACACAACTCAGGTGGTATGAGGAAGTGACTGTCGGAAGATTTTCGACATCTGTGTTATGCAATCGAGAATATGCGCACATGTTGCCCGAAACCTCATGTATACGTGCATTATATTTAGAAAAAGTAAACATTCTAGATCTAGGTACAGTTGGTTCCAACAAACATGATAAGGATACCATCATCGCGGGTACTTACGTACGTTTCCAAGGGGACACACCGAGCGACTATTTTTTTACAGCACCACAGGTTGCAAACAAGTGGCGGCAAGACCTTCGCTAAGCTAAAGGTATTTGCACAGTACAAAGTACAGTACAAATTAACGAGGTTTGCTCCATTTCCCGTCACTGTCTGCTGCAGTGACTATATAACGTATTCCTAGTTCTTCAGAAATGTACTAATCCATTGCTTACCCGAAGACGTGTATTGCTCGTGCGTCACAATTACGCGCTTTTCACACACACTGCTCCGCTGAAAACCACTTGAAGCGTGTTTCCAGAGTATAAATGAAATTACACGTTGTACTCAGAGCTGTGACACTTGAACTAACTTGGACACACGCAAGCAGCTCCTACCGTCAGGTTGACAGTCACTTCGAGCACGGATCAAGAACTCGCTCTTTGGGTCGACGCGCCCACAAGCCTCAGCACTTCTCGGCATGGGATCGTAGGATCTACAAAGATCCCCCATACACAAAAGGCAACCTGGTAAAAGGCTGATCGAAGTTTGGTCTGTATTAAGGTTCCGATCTTTAAATACTCAACGCGCACAAAACCAAAAGAAACAACGCCATGCTGGCTAGATAGGGGCAAAACTGGCGAATCTTCGAACAACTGAAATTTCCTCAAAAAAGTTACGGAATCTTCCGAAACAATTCGCAAACGGGCCTCCAGAGTGGCTCCCATCACTATACTCGTTTTTACTTCAAGAACCGTAGTAAAAAGAGTCCGGCTCCTTACGGAGCATTACTAATTTCCCCTTTATGTGGAGAATTGAAAAATATCTAGGTGCGTTTTAGGTTAGATATGTGTTATCTTAACAACACGTACACGTTTTAAAAGTCAAAAGCATCACTTCTTCCTCTGATAACCAAATCTTGTAAGAACTACTTTGCGCGGTGTAGGTACAACGCGCTAAACGTCCTTTTTGTAGATGAAAACAAATATACGAAGTACTATCGGACCCGAATGCAGTGCGAACAGTGACGGAACGTCCAGCGCGATACCGGTGCAGCGTGGAAGCTTTGGATTTTCTGGGCTTGGTTCAAACATACAGGAGTAATACGCATACCGTCGCAGCACTCTACTTTCCACCCCGCAGTTTTATCAGTTTCCAGGTGCCTCCAGAGGGCGCAGCATCTGTCTACGCCCACGGGCTCCAGTGATTTCATTTCATTCTAAGCCAGTAGTACATACTTATCACTTCATTTATATATTTACAAAAAGCAACAACATGTGTTTAAACTAATAACTTTTCGCAGGTCTTTTTTTTTACGGCTGTAAGCTTCGTCATTTCTAAAAGAAAATACGTGTTCTTTTATGTCTTACTGATCTCACATATTTTTAATTTATCTCTTTATTTCTTGATTGATATATGTGTTAATATATGATTGTGTCTCCAAGCTGGTTTGCCATGTAAAGTTTGAAGAAAATAGACATGCAAAACGTGGAATATCCTGAAACTTCACGTTTGTGATTGCCCACATAAAATATAAACGTATGATTTTGCAACGAAGAAAGCGAACGCCTTATCGTCACCCCGCAGGAGCACGGCATGAAACAACCAGAAAATTATGGCGCAAACCCGTTGGTGCTTCTGCGGCCAACTCAAGAGCGACCTACGTTCAGGACAAAGAGAGAAACTAAACCGTATTCCCAGAAAGTGTTATACCAAACTGAATAATCCCAGCTGCGCCTCTAACGCCCATCGAGTTCCCGCCGTATTATAGGTTTCTGCCGTAAAGGTACTTATTTCAAGTTACGCAACACATAATGTTTGCAGATTACAGCTTTCGAGGGACCCAAGGACAGGCTAATAAAATTGCCCCCTTCTCGTGAGCCTCCCGCTTTTATAGCCGTTCAGGACGCGAAACTACCGACGTATGAAGACAAAGCACGTGCTCTTCCACCCTTTCCTGACAGTTACGATGGCACTGCCGGTGGTGAATTGGGTTTCTGAAGCAGGCTGCTTTGCTATCCTCTGCTAAAAAAAGTAGGGTCAAGATAGATTCTCCATTTTTCATGGGTTTCAATATAAGGACAGATTTACATTCATTCCTCGTAGAAGCTCAATCAGTGATGATTTTCCCACTCACTCTCCTCCCCCCCCCCACACACACACAAACACAGACATGATTCACATTGATAGCGGTGTTGATTCAATAATCAATATATTCATGTTTTTTGGCATGTAATATGTCGACAACTAGTTTGATTCAGTTTGGAGCGTAGATACCTAACCCATGACGCAATTGTTTGCGTCCTTAAAAGGATACGCGCTTGCTTGGCTAATAATAAAACAAGGAATCAAACTGATGCCCTTAGCATGTTGAAACTAACAGACATACAATGAAAAACCTTGTAATTCAGTTTGTTTTCTGGCCGTCGAGATAAATCTCTGAACTTTTTTGCTTTTGAAAACAAAATTCAGAAATAAATGTAATTTAGAGAATCTATCTGGATGTGTTTCAGCACAGCGAGAAACTCTACTAACCGTTTTGTGTGTTGTTGTTTTGTTAAAAAATAACTGGTTCTTGACGCATATGTGAAGTATGATTCAAGGTCGTCAGGCAAATAATGACAGTGCTCGAATAACTTGCCCCTAGGCAATAATATAAACTCGTGCATGTTGCTTTGCTTTCTAGAGGTTCTTTTCCCATTTGTATGGTGCTGAGTCACTGGGCAGATTTATTAAAGCATGAGATGATTTTAAACGCTACACCCCCCCCCCTTTCTTTCCCAAAAATTGGTTCGTTCGTCCGTCCATGTGTCCATTCCTGCATTTCCTCGCTAAATTAAGCGAAGAAACTAAATTGGTCTTTAGGTCAAGTGATGTCAGCTGATGTCACGAGGCCGGACGTCAAGGGACTTTCCCGCTGAATTTAGCGGAACATTTAATGTCGCGTGGCGACGGCAGGAGCTGTACAGCAAATTTATTTCCCCCTAAATTTAGCGTCAAAGCTTACGTCATTCGTCCAAATGAATGTTCGAATACGGCTGCCAAGAAAGTTGCAAGTATTGAACAGACCCTCCGCCTACTGTTACCGCAAAGGAGATTATTTGGGAATGCATAAATACCTTCATAATTATAACTGGAGCGCTGTTCTTGCAATGAAAGACACCAATCACGCAACAGAAGCGTTTACGCCAATTGTGCAAGACGCGATTAGTATTTTTGTTCCAAAACGGAATTCTCAGGTTTCCAATTACCCGGATTGGTTTTCCAAAGATTTATAAATATAACTTAAGAAAAAAGGTCATTGTCATAGAATTTTCAAAAAACAGGCTCTAACTTCTGGTTCACTCTATTTAGTATCTATTGTTCTCTCGTCAAAAATTGTACTCGCGCGATAAACAGTTACATCTTGATGATGTCGAGCGCAGTCTGAACCGCCACCCCGCAATTTTTTGTAAGTTTGCAAAGCAGCACACTCGTAACAATGCACATGAAATTTCACTGCGGGATTGTTCTACTGGAAACACTAAGTATTTTTCGTCCCCAGCAGAGGTGGCAGACCGTTTTGCAGACTATTTTAGTCAATGCTACACAGTTGGTCAGCCAACTATTCAGCCTATTGACATGAAAGTAAACTGCCAGGATGTTTTATCGGGCTTCAGAGTAGATACGGATGAAATTGAGGAAGGTATCAGAAACCTTAAACCGAAGTTATCTACTGGAGTAGATTGTATTCCGAGCTTTATAATCAAAGGTTGTGGTGACTTGTTCGCACCGATTTTAAAACACATTGTCAACTTGTCACTTCGCTCTGGTTTGTTCCCATCGTTATGGAAGAAAGCGGTTGTCGTGCCAACATTAAAGGGGGGCGATTCATCGGTTGTCAGTAATTATCGGCCTGTTTCTTTATTGTGCGGGTTTTCTAAGGTGTTTGAGAAAGTTATTCATAAACGAATAACTCATTACTTTCGTCAAAAATTAACGACTTCGCAGCACGGGTTCATCCCGGGACGGTCAGTTGAAACCAACTTGTGCTCCTTTTTACATTTCGCTGCACCAATCATTATGAACAGGGGACAGGTAGATGCTATTTATTTCGATATGTCTAAAGCATTCGATAAATTTGATCATGAGTTATTGCTTCACAAATTATCGTTATATGGTTGTTGTTCTGAACGACTTCGCTGGTTTCAAAGCTACTTGTCATGTCGTACGAATCATGTTCGAATTTCTAGTGTCCCTTCTATACTATGTTACTCAACTTCCGGTGTCCCTAAGGGGTCTATTCTGGGGCCTCTTCTGTTTGTGATATTTGTTAATGATATAGCCTCATGTGTAAAAAAGCGGAGCTCCTACTCTTTGCGGATTATATTAAGATTTTTATGCGCGTTGCTACTCCTCTTGATTGTAATGCTCTTCAGCACGAAGTGAATAACATACTGCAATGGTCTTTGGCGAATAATTTGCTCCTAAATCCTACCAAAACTAAGGTTCTTTCTTTGAGCAGACGACACACTGTTATGCCTTTTACTTACTCTTTGGGAGGAACTCCGATCGAACGCGTGACTGTGATGAAAGATCTTGGTGTGTGCCTTGATAGCGCGTTGTCATTCAATGCTCATGTTTCTTTTATTGTTGTCCGTGCGATGAAAGCTCTTGGTATCATATCTCGTATAACTCAAAAGTTCAGACGCCCTGCTTGTATGATTCGTTTGTTTTGTGCTTTAGTTCGTTCACGGCTTGAATTTGCCTGTGTTGTTTGGAATTCTATAACAAGTACACAGTCTCTAAGTATTGAATCAGTGCAAAAAAGAATGATACGCATTTTGTATAATAGACACTTTCAGCGTCGCTTTTATTATCATTATGAATTTCTTCTTAAGAGCGTTTTACTTAAGTCTTTGTCAAATAGAAGATTCGAGCGTGATCTGATTTTTTTGCACAGGGTGGTAAATGGTTGGACTGATGCTAATCAACTTCTGAATTCTGTCGATTTCCATGTTCCTTGTCTGCGTTACCAGAAATTTTGCTGTCTTTTATAATCAATTCGTGTCTAAACTCTCACCACTGTCCCGTATGCAAATTTCATTTAATACAATCGCATCCTCTACTTTGAACATCTTCACAGATCTTCCAGTTTTTCGCCGGAACATGTCAAGTCTAGTTGAAAGTTGAAACTCTATTACATTTTGTGTGATGTGTGCGACCTATTTGTAGTCATGCTAATTTGTACATTGAAGCTGTGCGTGTGCTGTGTTCTTCTTTTTGTCTTGTGTGCGCCAATGTGAAGACCCGCGTGGTTGTTTTTGGGCACATTAAATAAACAATTATTATTATTATTATTATATTATTATTATTATTATTATTATTATTATTATTAAAGGTGACCCATACACCAGTCCGCCGCTACATTTTGAGTAAAAATCGATGTCACAGGATCTAAACCACTTCAGGTTCCCCGCTAAATTCAGTGGGAAAATTGATGTCAAATTATATGACAACGTAGCAGCTTGGGCGAGTTGGTTGCACATTACGACACACACCACAGCGCACTATAGAAAACAACACTCACTCCAGACACACGAAAAATAAAGCGAAATTCAAACAAACCGCGCTGACTGACAACTCTTTTTATATAACTTTGTCTTCTTCAACCTCTAGCAACACCGAATTTCCCAAATCACGCGCTTAGATGCCTAAGATTTTTTTCTCTTTTTCTGTCAGGTGCGTCGTTCACCTGCCATCCTGTACAATTTTAGGTAGGAACAATAACCAGTTAACTCGAGAAATTATCGAAGCAGAACATATCGCCAGGAATTCTAACAACTGTATTAGTACACCTTCTTTACACCTGACAGAAAAGAGAAACAAATCTTAGGCATCTAGGAGATCGTAGCGCGTGATTTGGGAAATTCGGTGTTGCTAGAGGTTGAAGAAGACAAAGTTATATAAAAAGAGTTGTCAGTCAGCGCGGTTTGTTTGAATTTCGCGTTATTTTTCGTGTGTCTGGAGTGAGTGTTGTTTTCTATAGTGCGCTGTGGTGTGTGTCGTTATATGACAACACGTGGCATATACATGAATTCAATTTCCCACTAAATAAAGGAAGAACATTGATGTAACGTGAACTATACACCAGGCACGTAGCCAGGATATTGTTTCGGGGGGGGGGGGGGGCGCCCATGACAAAATGCTGTATGAGGGGGAGGGGAGAGGAGGACCCAGCAAAATGGAAGATTTCGGGGGGGGGGGGGCCCCATGGCCCCCCCCCCCTCCCGGCTACGTGCCTGCTATACACCAATTTCATCAGCACTAAATTAAGCTGTAAATTGACGTCGCGTGACTTAGGCTCACAGTTTCCCCACTCAACGCAGTGGGGAAATTGACAAAAATAAAGGAACTTCTCTCTATGAAAGGACGGTTTAATGCTTTCTAAGCATCTTAAGCTATAACACCTTGAACACGATATTTAATGAAGTAAATAAAAATAAAAATAAATATCGCTGCCAATTTTTTTTTTGTTAACTCATAAGAAATGTGTTTTTCGGGCCTACCATGGTTCCATTTCAACTTATAAAAATTCCGTTTGATGTTCCTGCTTCTGCTACACGGGGGAGATGAATATTTAAGATTCACATTTTATTATTCGCTAAAAGGACGTTGCTGCTCACTTTCGCTAGTGTATACAATAACTTATACATGAGGCTCCGTCAAAAAACTTGAGTGAAGACATTTGTTTTTCAAAAGGTTCTTATGTCATTTATATTCTCATTGACGTTGCAAGCACCTGGTAATGCAATCAATCTGGTGTGTGGAGATTTTTTTATAATACACATTTTGTGGTAGCTGCATTGTACAGACCTCCCGACGCTCCTATTTCATTTTTTGAATCACATTAGGGTCCAAAGAACACATCATTAACGGAGTGTTTCACTTGCCCATAATAAATTGAACAACGCTTGATACGGGGACGTTGAATGTGCATCAGTGTGACATATTATTTAGATAACGTTATATAATAAGCTAACTCAAGTTTTATTTGATTTAACCGAGAAGCTGAAAACACTTGTTCATCAATATATTTAACATTTGTACGCAGTAATATATCCGACTACGAAGTGTCTGTCCACGATGGTATCTCTGACCATAAGTTAGGCACAGTTGCAAAATTTCTAGATACATTATTTTGAAATACTGCGAAAAAAACCCAGTAAGATCTGATGTACGCTATAAAACTCAGCACAAGCATCACTGCCTTTCTAAACTACTCAAGAAAGCACTGAGAACTCAAGTTATGTTAATGAACAAGATCAGATTATCAACAGCATTACAACCTATAAATATTTGTTACCTACTTCAAAGTACCACCCCACTCCGTCTCGTTGACGATACGAAGGATAAATATCCATCCAAGCATCCCGAGAATGAATGCGACATGCCAATAGTGTAGTTACTAATTGTGACTGGTTATGTATGCAAACCTATTCTAAACCATCCAAACTTGCGCAGATAGCTCAACAATGACGCGGGGTTCGTTATATCCTCGCAAAGGTATTCTCATTTTGACCAGGATACGTCGTCAGCAGCACCTGGGTTGCGTAAAGTTAAAAAACGATGAAGTGCATCAAAAACCGCAAAACAATAAAAAATAATTTACATGTTCACACTGCCTTTACATTCACTAAGTCATGTGAAATACAATTTTGTTTGCCCTCACACTTTCTAGAAATTTGTAGAATATTAGCGCCTACCATCTCAACGCAATCACCACATTACCCTTTAATTATTTCCAAGACATGATAGTAAACGTAAAAACGACCGCACTGAACAATTAGTTTAGGCTCATAATGTTTTTAAAGGTTTAAAATATTGTGATCAAAAGTTTTTGGTTCAACACACTGTGAAAAGTGTGCACGAGAAATCCTCTTATTTTCAGTGAAGTCTGGTTATAAATTTTAAAACCATGTTAAGGTTTTAGTGACAACATGTTTAACAAGCGTATTTCCACAATGTTTTTCTTGCGGTTATACATAGACTTTCCAAAAATGTGTGTAGAGGCATATCCTTTTTAAATAAACCGTATTACACTGGCGTATTTTTATAAATGTGGAGCATGGGAAACAAACGAGTACAGTTTGATTACGTATCTATAGTATTTGGGGATGATAAAAGGAGTTACAAAAATGCTCGAGCTTTGAGCGGAAGGGTTATCGATCTTCGAAAGCTGCAACTTAACCGGCAACCAAAATTGCATAGCCCTCAAAGTTGCTCTCGCCATAGTGTTCGTGTCGAGTCAGGGGGTTTGCAGCAAAGCTCCAGCTTGACGACGAACCTTAATTCCTGTGCCAGATTGACTTTCTGAGAGCGCTATGACTTAAAATGTCTCATCCTCTTCACATCATGTTCACCATTATGACTGTCGACTCGGTGTGTGTTTTTTGTTTAATTTCGTCTTATAACCCTAGATATTTTCATGATCGTCTTGCCCTAAACTAGGTACGTATACCGTGTTTCGCATTAATTTATGAAGTTTCGTTTTCGTGTTTAATGAATCCTGTTTCCACAAACCAATTCAAAATGTTTTGAAATCTTCCGATGTGTCCCTTATGAATTCATCCGTCTCTTGTGTTTCACGCCATCGCCACAAACATATTGATCAAGGCACCGTTTCATCACTGCCATGCCGTGGTTTTGCGATTAGTTTTATAATCTTATTAAGGATATCGTGTTCTGATGGCTCCGTAACCAAGATAAATGAGGCTCTGGCGCCTTCATCTCATATTACTTGGGAACGTGAGTCAATATTCCAAACTTTTATACGAAGATAAATCACTGTTTTGTAAGTGGAAGATCTCGCGTTTAGGCTATGGGGCGCACTAGAATATATTTTACTGTCTTATTACTGCCGGTCGACCTCGTCTTAAATCCTCGGTATCAGTTCCTCTTTAATTGTATCCTGCCACGCTCTGGGTCTGTCGGGCGTAATACTGTGGACCCTTCCTTTCGGTTTGCAAACTGTTTTGTCGTGAAGACTTACGGTTTATATTGCCGCGTGCTTGACCGAAGAGGAAAGCTTCAACGTACTTCTAAAAGATTCGAGCTTGCTCTTGCTCCAAGTCTAAAAAATAAGGAGGCCAGAATGACCTTGCTAAGGCAGCCTCACTCTAGCTCACTCCCGAACATTTTAGGTCCAATATTCGTTATACCTACTTTAATATATAAGGAGCCATCCACGGCCTTGCCAAATCACTCTCTCACGGTATCACTCCTGCCAGCTGTCATGCCGACGCCGCGACGTTCGCTGCTGCTGTTTCGACTCTCATTCTTCCTTTTGTTTTTGGCACAAGTTCGCCGATCAAGCCGTTATTTTCATTAATGTAGAAGTTTTGGGCTAATTTGTGTGCAGACATAATAAAAAAGAAAAAACAGCGCAAAGACAAGGACAAAGTAAAAGGTAACTTACAGGACACATCGCTGACTTTCAACTGAATAATTATTTGTTAGCATCCAGCATAAATAGCGTACATGCCACGCCAAACAAATCTATGAAAAACACAAAAAAGCATATCACATGTTCAATGCAACACCGTCACTGGTTTGCCCTCGTCGTTCCAAGTACTGCCGCTCTTTATCTGAAAGCACAAGCGTCGGGGCGCCAACACAATCTGGTCCCACCCATACAAAAATCTCCTATGGTCGACTATAGAAATTTCTTTGTATTGTCGGCTTTAGCTATTTGGCCCAATTAGCTAAAGAATTTTCTATGGCTGTCTTTAGCATTTTTTATGGTCGCCTTTATGGGCCTCTTTAGCTTCGTCTATGGCCCTATCGCTGTCCAGCCATAGCCAGCAACATAAGCAGGACACACCCCACACAACAGCAGCAACGCCGCGACACCGGACCCTCTCTTCATATGCTACGTTCGCACTGGCTGTATATATGGCAGTCTAATTTTTGAATCCGACTTTCCCGGTGACCCATCATTTGTCGCAAAAACACGGAGAGGCAGAGCGAATATTGCTCGTGCTTAATACAATATTTGTATTGTCTCTTGGAATAGCCCCCATCTCTTAATTCAACACCCCGAAAAAAACAAATGTAGACTCATTAGACTAATTAACTAAAATTTATTAATTATCTGTTTAATAAGTTTGATGGATCACGTTGACAATGCAGTGATGACATGCAGTACACTGGTGCTGAAGATTGCAATCAAGCTATTGCTTGATTGCAGTGTTCGGCGCCAGTGTAATTTATTTTCACTTTTGGGGCTAATAATTAATTTTAATTGTTGCAAAGTATTTTAGTAGATTTTTCAAACAAACAATATTACTGGTTTTCACGACTCGTTGCAACAGCAGAGAACATATCCTGGGTCATGGTTTGTCACCGGCATTACAGAAATTTAGTATTGATTTAATTTTCTAACCTGGAGTGTTTTTACTAAAACAGTAAGCGCCAGTAGTGATTTTCTGTAGGCGTGGAAAGAAACTGTATTGGTTCTTAGTCTTTAGAATTGGAGCCATACATTTCTCTATAGACGGGTAAAGACAATTTATTGGTTTCCAGTCTTTAAGCTCGGGGCCAAAGAATTTTATATAAGCGGGTAAAGAACGTTTATTGGTTCGCTGTCTTTAGACATGGGGCCATTTAATTTTCTATAGACGTCTAAAGAAATTTTATTAGTTTCCAGTCTTAGACTTAGGGCCATAAAATTTTCTATAGACGGTTAAAGACAATTTATTGGTTTTCAGTCTTTAGGCTTATGGCATAGAATTTTCTATACGCGGGTAAAGAAAATTTATTGGTTCCCAGTCTTTAAACGCAGGGCCATAGGTTTTTCTATAGCTGACTGTAGCTGTCTTTATGGATTCCTATGGCCGACCATAGAGGGCTATAGGGGTGATAGCCTGCCATAAAATTTTCCATAGACGACCATAGACCATTTTTGGATGGGCAGTCTCGCGATGTCACGAACTTCTATATTTCACGCGTGTTTCTGTCTTTATTTTTAAAAGCCACTTGGCATTTGTACAAGACTGGGACGCAACCGCGATCTCTGCAGTGCACCCCGAGGTGACCAGACAACTTTAAACACGTTATATCGGTGTTCTCTGAGCCGATCGTTGACGCATCTTCCTGCTTGACCGGCATAACGAAGGCCGCAAGATAATGGGATTAAAAAGACCACTCCCTGCCCTCAAGCCACGACTTGATTTTAATGTATTTTAGTGTACCCGATATTATTCTTAACATATGAAGTAACTTTTCTGCAGAGCTCGGCCAGCTTATTTGGTGCTGAGAACACCACCCCAACACCAAAGCGACTTTTCACTTCCTCCAGGTAATGTGAAATGCCGTGAAGGTACGGAACAACTGCGACGTTTTTGGTATCTTGTCTATCCTTCAAAGTAGAGTTATTACGCCTTTTCTCCAGTAAGGTCTCAGCCACTGCAGTTCAGTAGGTACGACGGATAGCCAGCAGTCCGGTGCCTAGAAGATCGATTGTTGAAACGTACATTAACCTGGCGTGAGCAAGACTTTTCCAGTGCATTCTGGAAACACGGGTTAACTATAGGGTGGTACAAGTCACCAGGCTCGATCTAAAATGGACCGTAAAAATCGACGCCTGCACGTAGCAATGTAAACTTTTTGTCAATAGCGTATATCACAGGTCAGTTTTTTCTTGTAAAATTACAAAGCGTAGTTCTCTTTCTGTAAAAAATAAGGCCGAGAAACTTGCCAGGGTCAACGGCGGGAAGCGACGCAGACGACAGGGGTTCAGTAGCCGGTTGTGTTTGGCGCTCGTATTGATAGATGGCGCTACCTCCTTATCGCGACGGCTCGCGACCACCGTGGTTTACTAAAATGAACATAATCTTTTTGAAATGTATCTTCGGTTAAAAAATAAATACGGACAATAAAAGCAAAACTTAAAGTAAAAAAAAATGCGTCTGCATAACGGCGGCACTTTCGCAGCCAACGGATTTCATCTGCGTGTCGTCTGCTTTCTTTCGCTGCTAGGCCGCACCTTCGAACGCTGCTCCCGACGCCATCTATCAATACGAACGCCAAGCACACCCCGCTACTGAACCCCTGTCGTCTGCGTCGCTTCCCGCCGCAGACCCTGGCAAGATTCTTGGCCTTATTTTTTACAGAAAGAGAACTACGCTTTGTAATTTTACAAGAGAAAACCGACCTGTGAAATACACCTTTGACGAAAAGCTTATGTTGCTACGCGCCGGCGTCGTTTTTTACGGTCCATTTTAGATCGAGACTGGTGACTTGGACCATCCTATATAATTATAATGCAATTAAATGCAAAAGGTGCAAGCGAGCTGGACAAGAATGACGAACATAAGATGTAGTCCGTTGGCAAGTTAACGAAGGTGTTTCGACGTAACGGCAGCTACGTCGACACACATCCCTTAACTTGCCAAAGGACTACAGCCGACAGTTCCGTAACTTCGTCCAAGCATCCCGTTGCAGACACACCGGCGCCTCCCGGAACCCCGCGGTTGAAACCCAAGAAGCCCCGTAACGAAAAACAACATCCCTTTTTGAGGGGTCATCCCGAATGGGGAGACACAGAAAGACTCTTTCCAAGGGGGTCGCGTCGGCAGAAAGGCGCACGCGGTCCCTTGTTAGATAAACAAAACCACACAAAACAACCGGGGAAGGGGGAGGGGGGGCGTAGTATACACGCCGCCAGACAAGACGACCGTCGCCCTGCCGATTGAGAAACCGGCCGTCTTCCCAGAACCGTCCCAGGGAATGAAACGGCATGATGAAAGATTGTGTTAAAAAGTACTCTTAGAAGTACATTGTCTTTCTATAGTACTTTACCTAACGTACGTTGCACCCGGTGTACTTGCTGCTTTACCTGAAGTACATAACCTCTAATTCACTTTCCACTTTATTTCAATTATTTTAAGATGTACTTTACACAACACTGTAAACAAAGCAAACACAGCAAAATCAAGCTCAGGCAGTGCTAAACCTGGAAGTAGAAATCACACATTCGGGGTACATCATTGACAAAAACAAAAGTACAAAACAATTAGACATTTATCTATTAAAGCATTTCTGTGAAAACACAAGCCTTCTTATATTTGTTAGCAAAATTCCGCGAACGAGTCAATTCCTGTGTACTTTCTCGTAACCGTAACAAATATCAAATTAACTTAAAATGTAACTTGTTACTTTTTACGGTAGATAGTAATTTACTCAATTACTTTCTATTTGAATAATTTTTACTTTACTCCAATTAATTGTGAGGCCAATACTGAGTAACTTAAGTTTAAGATGGTCCGGCTCGTGCCGCTGTGCGCCACGTGCCGGACCATTGAGGTGGGGTTGCAACACCGTGGAGAACGTCCTGACGAAGTGTGTGCTGGGCCACCTCATCCGCATGGCCAACGCGAGGTCCACAGAGGCGCAGCTGGAGCACATCTCATACCGGCCGCAGTCCAGGCTGGTGATGCTCCTGGATGAGCTGGGCCACGCCGACGGCACGCCCGAACCGCCGCCTCCTCTTCATCGGGATCCGCACCCGCTGGCGGTCCACACTCACGTCTCGGGCATCCGCTCGAGGAAACGGATGCAGACAACACCGCACGACAGCTGGCTGAAGTACACCTGGAGCAGGGGTAGGCGGCTGGACACTTGTCTTCATGGACGGGTGATTGCGTTGGCGGGGGCTCGTCCACGGCGGCCGCTGTTTTTCCAAACACCGACCGGTACACAAGGGAGTGACTGTTTCGCCATGCCACCAGAATTACCCCCGAGGTCGCGGCCATCGATCTTGCCCTCCGGGTCGTCGAGGCCGACGCCGGTACGGGCAGCTGAGCCATCATCAGCGGCTCGCAGGCTGCCTTGGCCCATCTTGACGTTATCACGGGGTCATCGCTTTTAACGAGACTGGTGGCGGACTTTGTGTTGGAGATTGGCTGGGCAGGACGACACCGGCTGGCTCTCCAGTGGGTTCCCGGTCATTGCGGCCTGCGCGGAAACAAAGAGGCGGACCAAATTCCCGAGCTGGCCCGCGGCGACTCCGTGGCCCCGACGTCGCCGGTGGGCCCGTTCGCAGATGCGAAGCTCCTCGGGGCCGAGGAGATGTTGCGGCGGGCGACCGCCCGTAACTGCTTCCGCGCCGAATCGACCGGATAACGGCCGCCGTGATCTTACGACTGCGGACGGGCTGTGAAACGACGCCGGTTCGTCTTCATAGGTTCGACCGGCACGTCGACCCGGACTGTGAGATCTGCGAGTGGCCGCCGACGCGGGACACCTACTCCTCGACTGTTAGGATCATAGGAACGTGCGGGATGGGCTACAAGTGGAGTTTGCGCGATTGGGGCGGCCGTGATACACGCCGCAACACCTCTTGCGGCCGGAGGGAACCGCATCTGTGAAAAGAAAGGCGGTCAGGGCCCTCATCGGCTATCTGACGGACGCGGGGTTGCTCCAGGCTTTCTAGCAGCAGTGCGGCGCACCCCACACAACTTGAAGGACCTTCTGGTTGCGGATGGGCGCACGGCGGAGGTGACGACAGGACTTCTTCGGCTATATCTCTACGTCTTTCCCTACCCTATCCACTTTTTACCAACTCCTCTTCCTCCCCCAACGACGGCTTCCCAACGCCGCACAGGGGTATAATGCAGACATGTACAAATTACTTAAAAAAGATAATTAAGTTACTGAGTATCGACGCCAAAATTAATTGGAGTAGAGTAAAAATTACGCATTTGTAATAGTAATTGAGTAAACTACTAACTACTTTATAAAAGTAGCGAGTTACTTTTGAAGTTACTTTCGAAGTTACTTTTTATATTTTTGTGGTAGCAAAATGAACAGCCGTTTTGATCCATGTAAAACCCTGCGAGCGTTAAATTAATGCAGTCATTTTATTGCTGGCGTTTTCACCGAAATAGTATATTTACTCGCAGGAGCAATTGACTTTCAAAGTTCTTATTGTAGAGTTCTCCCTTTTCCTCCTAAAGACGTCCCCAGCCAAGCTAAAAAATTGCGGTGGCTTAGCTCGGCTATGTTAGGATATACGTAGCGTGACCTTATGCGCACAAAATGAGAGGCGCTATCAAGCAGCTCCGGTGCAGCGTCAGACTTGGCTCCTGCGCAACGGAGGCACACGGCTGGGCACGCGGCGGCGCCAGTGCGTTCTGCCGCGGCTATGACGTCACTCCTCTGGAATGCGAAGACCGGCGAGGCGCGCGCGGTTGCGGTAGAGCCTGCGGCGGCGGCGGCTCCGGTACGCCAGCTGTGCGCCGTGTGACGTCACTGCCCCTCGCGCTTGCGCAGATTGGCGAGGCGCGCGCGGTGGCAGCGGAGCCTGCGGCGTCGGCGGCTCCTGCCCCGCCAGCTGTGCGTCGTGCGACGTCACTGCTCCTCGCGCTTGCGCAGCACGGAGTACGGCTCATTATGAGAGCCACGCGAAACTGTTCAGCCTCGGCCAGTGTAGACGCTACAAAATATGTTCCACCGTAACGCTGGATGGAACGGCAGCGTTGAATTTCAGAAACAAGCAGTGCAGGGTCGGGTAAGCGAATGTCGGCATCTTTGGTGTTCATGACGAAACATGTGAAGTTTGCCTCGGCTTGCGGGTCTTTTATAACAAACTCTCCTCCTTTTTTCTTCCGCATGTTGAGAGTGTTATAAAACAACAATCTCAACATGCCGACGTATTTCCACGACGTTCGGAGAGTACGCTAGGCAAGTGCACTGCAACGATACGACTGCGCGTCTCGTTGCAGTGCTAGTGCTACGCTACTGAAAAATATACTTGTTTCGGTATAACGGAAGATAAAACGAAGTATACTTCGCAGCTGACGCCAAGTCCAAGAAAAGAATCTCCCAAAGGTGACTCGCAATCCTCGCCGGCGACTACCGTATCCTGACGCGCCTGACACCCCTGACAAGTAAAACGTTTTCAACAAAGAGGTCTCCCTGGCGTGGAAGGTCGGAAAAACGCGAAGGATTCCGTGAACAAGCATCGTCGCTCGTACAGTTGTAGCTGATGGCGGAAACGTGCTCCCATGAACGGATTATCCGTGTCTGCGTTTGTGCACGAGGAAGTCCGGCTTTGCAAGGCAGTATGCGCTGCAGCGAGACGACCATGGGAAGAGGCACCCAGCTGCGAGGTCATTCCAGTGGGGCCTCCCGTGGAACCCACCGCTCGAGTCAGAACTCACTAAAGGCAGACAACATGAAAGCAACAACAACCCTCGGAGTCTGAGAGGGCCCCTGGTTCAGGAATGCCACTTCGTCTGCCGGCATCTTATTTATTTCTGCGCCGAAACTTTAGTGACGAGCAATATTAGCATCAGATTTCGAAAGTAGTTAGTAATTTGAGTAGAAAACCTGAAAAACATTTTTTAATTAAACTACTAATTACCAAATAAAGCTGTAATTGAAAGTTACCAAGTTACTCGGAAAAGTAGTTAAACTAGAGTAGTTTGAGCAGAGTAGTTGAACTATGTCCAACTCTGGTATAATGAGCGATGTTATCCCCTTTCTTCAACTTTATATCCCTTTATATCTCTCTCCTTGCAGCTTAGGAGAAAAGGTCGCTAAGAGGATTCGCTTCCATGCAGAAGCGCGAGCTTGTACTTCAGCTTTTAAATTCGAAACTAGAAAATGACAACAGAGAGAAAATTAATTTCTTATCCTTTGAAATACTAGTTTCGTCGATTCACAGAGTTGAAGAATAGAAACGGATGCCAAGTGATATCGTATTGATGCTTTCGCATGTCTTGTGCATTCGAAGTTTGTTAAATGAAAGTGAAAGTGTATTTGTGTTCATATTAGTGTGAATATGTGTGCACAGATACATTTGTACCTATGTTTCTTTTTTTCAGCAATAACCTCTGGGCGCTGCGGGTTAAATTAGAATAAATATTAATATATATTTTAGTTAATAGTTAAATCCGCAAATGTTAAGATAGGAAACTGCCAGTTGAAAATAATAACAACTGAGAAATTCGGAAAGGAGGAAAACCGCTGAGCGAATTTACCGGACACGCTTGGCTTTATTTTTCATTGGCTTGTGCTCTAACCGATAACAGCTCAGATATCCACGGACAACAACAATTGGGAGAGGAAATTTACGCACTGCGAATGACGGTATATCCATGGTGACATTTTCCTTTTCTTTTTCCTCAGATGGAGTGTTTTGGATTATCTTAGAGGAACAATACGTTCTATACTAGACGCAACTACTAAATGAACTCTGTGTACCTATATTCATTACCGAGGGCAATGTAGTAGCGTTATGAACTATAGACATGTTCCTTTTCTTTCCAATAATTAGTAAAGATTAAGCCAAAATTTGAGATTATGGTTTTCGGTATAAAGTTTTATAATTCTCTATGTATGCGGGAAGGTTTTAATGGATATGTTGAATCTTAATTACGAAATAAAACAACACCAAGTATAACAGACGCACAATATATCTTAAGCATGTTTTTTAGAGATATTCTTTCCAATTTGGTTCGTGCGAACCATTTTGTTTCCCTAATTCATGCGATTGCGGTTATTCGCTATCTTAAGTAACCACACAGAAAGCAAATAGAGAAAGAAATTTGGAGAGGTAATCATCTTGGCTCCTGCGTGCCTTGATGGTGACATCCTACTCAATGGTTCATCAAACTTTGTAAATATTTGTAAAAAAAAACGCGCCATTTTTTAATTGCTTGCGTTTTAACCTTTGCCAAATCGTATTCATTTGAAACCATATTACCTGGAACGTGTACATAACGCAATTGCGCGTTTGTGAAGCTGATTGATCACATTCGTACCAATGTGACACACTGATCTAAACTCGAGCTGCTCATTGTCTGCACCCTATGGAGACGGCTGCCCTTTTCGTAATTCCACCGTACAATTCCCAACAGTCATTTCTCCTCAGCATCATCAGTCTTGGGTGAGGCCTTCCTGTCTGACTGCGAGAGCCATAATGCAACTGGCCGTGCTCACGCGCAGACAGGGGATGGCCAATATACTTATGCACGAAACCTCGAGTACTAAGCCCACAGCTAGAAAGGGTGGCATGAGGGATCAACGCTGTCTTCGCAATTCCGTGTTCCATTTGCAATATCGTCGGATTCCAACCACTTCCCTGGCAGTCCTCTCGAGGCAATATATCCCGAGGCAGCACAGCAATGCGTCTCCTTGACTTGATTACTTCGGCAGAGCTTTGTTATGCTGACGTTGGATCGCGTTCATCGCTTGGCTTAGGTCGATTTGGCTTGGCTTGCTGAATCGGCTGTGTTTACCTTGTTTGGCGGTCGTGTAGCCCTTTTATTGGGTAATGTATTGATTTGTCGGTTGTTCACAAGTTCGAAGGGCTTTGGGAAGCTTACTTCCATTTCTAAAGAGGTAGGAAATATATTTAGGTGGAGTCTTCCGGCTTTTTTTGTAATTGTTTTTGTAATTCCGCTCAGAAGCTCTGTGCTTTAATAACAAATAGTTTATATTTCTTCCTCAACTATAAGTACAAAACAAAATGGGTTGTGAAGACTAACTTTTGTCTAACATCTGAAATGACAAATATCGCCCTTGCTCTGAATTGCGTTGAGACCTGTGGATATTTGATTCTACTATAGATATATTTTCGGTATCATTACTCAGAATATTTATTCTCCATATCCTAGCATTGAATGACCAACATCTGTTGTAGCTCTCGTGGCCAGATAGTGCAATTAAGATGTTCCACGCCTCACGTTCTATGCTAAAGCGCAGATCTTGCGTTTGCTTGGAAGTGTTGAAGGAGCGCGGGTTAATGCGTAAGTTTGACCTTTCTCTGGTTCGCTACATGAGTACTAATGCCAGGTATTGCAGTTGTGATGTCGTGGTCACAACCGAAATACCGGGCATAATGTACCAGTAAAAATATCATGTAACAACCAAACAACCAGCAGTTAAGGCTAATTCTGGCATTTGCTGGGAAACTGAGGCTCAACAATGCCAGATGAATACCGAACAAGATAGGAGTGAAGCCTAACTCTTGCACTTGTTAGGTGATTAAGGACGAAAGATTCAAAGCGGCAAGGAAACAACCAGCAGCGAAGCCTAATTCTTGCCTTTTTGCACTGGAAATGAGGCCCAGAGAAGACATAACAAAACGACCAGGCAGTGAGGTCTAAGTCTAGGACTTCTTGGCAATTTCAAACCACGATATCCACACTCTGGCCAAAGAATACCAGATTTGTAAATACCTTGGCTTCATCCGGCTTCAATGTGTTAAGTTCCCAGAAAAAAATAATTTGGTCTTAAACAACTTTGCTTACCTGGGGCGGTTTCGCACAAGATTGTCAAGGTGGTATGTTGAGTTTATTTACTCATGTCCGGGCCCTGTAGGCACGCAAAACACAACTTCCAATGGCTGGTGCACAATACACTAAAATTAAAAACAGACTTAACAAAAACCCAGCGACTCTTAATTGAATTAAGTGTAGAATGCATTAGCCAAGGGGCTCGGCAGTCGACTTCAGTGAGAGTGCTTTATCTGGATTATTCCCCTTTTAATATATCATAATGCTCTTCAAAGCCACAGCTCGAGTGGCCCCAATTAGCGCTGTGACTAACGAGCTAGATGTTCACCCGTTCTTAAAACCGCTAACAACTCGCCTTCACTAAGTGTTCGCACAAAATCCAACAACAATACGTTACTTGTCCTATTTCGTCTAAAATAACGAAATTTTTGCTTGGGTGTCGTAAGAAGTAACTAAGCACAAATACTACGTGTGTTTTTCTTGTAACACTTTCCGTGCAGGTAAGTTGCCCAACAGTGATAGACACTCGTGGTTGGCAAGCTTTGTTATTGATAGAGACACTCGTGGTTGGTACGCATCATTTATAAAACACTTCTGGTTGGTACGCATCATTTATAAAACACTTCTGGTTGGCACGCAGGGGATAAGCCTATTTCCCATTTCCAAGCCACTTTGGCAGCAGCAGTCTCGTGATCATAACCGCGATACCGGGCAGAAAGCGGGTTCTGGTTTAACCGTGGGAATACGCTGCTGGGCCGACTCGTATAATTCTTCTACACGAGCGAGAAGGGGGTGCCTCCGAAAGAATAAAAATAAAGTAAAACGCCTTCCGGTGAAGTCGGTTCTATATATAGTATACATCCAACCACCGCCCGGCGCTGCCGACCGTGCACCGCACAGCCAGCATATTTCCCGGCGGATGGAATAGCCCGCGTATACGGCTTCCCTTGGCCTACCTATTTCGTCAGCGTGGGTTGGAACTTGGAGCGAAGCCAAAGCACGCTCGCACATACACACTCAAGAAGTGCTTCGTCATGGCACACTTCCGAGATTCTAATTGATCTAGAAGGCTCAAGAACACCGTGACTTCTGGAATCTTATTGGTGGTTTTTTGCTCAATAGGTTATCGACTGCGGTGGTACTTCGAAGTCTCGACGCGTGAGTGAACCACCTCGCTTCCACTTCGGTCCAGGTTGAGCCTAAGCTGGCCAGAGCGGTTAGATCGATTTCTTCCTGCGGCTGTTCCTTCTCCTCCGTCTCTTCCATCGCCAACTTACTTTCTGCTTTCTTTCGTTCTTTTGGCATCCTCTCTCTCTGCCTCTTTCCAAGGACCAGTGGTGCTCTCTCTCTCTCCCACTCCTCATCCCCCTCTTTTCGGAGTCTGCGGCTTTGTGTGCTTAGTAAACCCCCTCTGGACTTGGACCTGTGTTGGAGTGGCGGTTGAGCGTGGACGACATGCCGTTGGCTGCTCCAGCTGCTCCATCACTTCTTGACCCGTACGGCCCCTCAATAGCACGTTCTTTGCCCTCGGCCGTCGTTTTTTCTTATTGTCCTCGAGCCACCAGGCTCTTTTCCCTTTGTGATTTTTTCATTGCCGTTTTCTCGTGTACTGTACTCTTTTATTTATCCCCGATTCCCACGGGTACAGAGAGTAATTTTGCTGTGTAGGCGTTCTAGTTATTTGGCCGAAAGTTCGCTGTTCAACAGAAAGTTGACGTCGAGCAGCTTCCTGTTTATTTGCGGTTTCTAAGAACTCGATAGTTTAATGACCGTAGTGTGCAAGAATCGACTTGTATTTGTAGTGTGTTTGTTCGATAATCTTGGTGGCACCAGGTCACTTTAAAACGACATTGCGTTCTTCTGTAATCCCGTGAGTCTCTTTTTTTTTAATTTTCATTTTTTTTTGTTATACTAGTTGTAGCTTGAAGAACCCACTCTGTCTTCTTGTCACGATTGTTTGACGTCTGAGTAGGACGGTTAAATTACATTCTATTGACTGTTGTTTGAATATATTTACATGCTGTGTATTTCAGGCTAACTTGTGGCAAGGCTTAAGAAAGCTGTTACACGCCACGCGTGTTGTACCAATGCAGTATATTTTACAGTGTTCTAGAGCCAGTAAAGGCAATTATTTCAGATGTGCAATACTGGTTAATTAAAGGGTACTAATTAAACACATGTTTAACTATTAATTTGGGTGCAAGCATTACACGCAATAAGTCGTAGAGCGTCTCGAGAAACATATTATCGTGTCATTTACATCAAGGTAGCCTTTGTGTATTGTGATGAAAATGACGTCATCCGATAAGTCTGAACATGCTCTAGTACAACGTTTATATTGAAGGGTTAGAGCGCAAGTTAATATTTAAAACATTATTATTAAAATATAATAAATTATAAATCCTAAAAAAACGTTCGCTAACTTATCTGTGTTAATTAGCCAGCTTGGCACATCCCCTCGAATGTCTTGACTTCCTTAATAGAAACGTGAACAACACTGCGCTAGCTCGATAGCGTGCACCAGCCTTTTCCAAATTCTTGGCACACTGTTTTTGAACCAGCGAGTATTAGACGTATCTTAAGATATTTGTTGTCGCTAGGAAATGAACGTGACTTTAAATATGACTTTATTTCAACAAATAAACGCACCGGTTGACATTCCGGTACTTGAAACCGTTTATAACTGTGTAGCTACAACATGACACTAGGGCTGATAGATTCGCGCAAAAGCACGTTGCTAAATATTCAAGAAAATAACTAGGGAAGGAGCAAGTGCAGAATTAAGTAGAGAGTAGTGGTGATTTGACAACGCAGTTTTAGAAGATTAATAAACGTATGCTTACTATCTTGCTGAAGATTGTTGTGGCAGTGCTTTCGCGACAGCGGATTGAGGGGGCGGGGTCTACGGGTATGTAATTTTGTGAGGTATAAGAGTGCATGCGTACTAATAAGAATAACTCTTGAACAGACAGCTGTTCCACATAATATTAAGCCCTGTTTTTATTCTGTTCAGAATGTCGCTAACAGTTCTTTTGGTAAATAAAGGTTCATTACAATCTTCCTAAACGTAACGCATACAAAGCGACAAGTCTTTTCATAATACCTGACTTATATTTTATCTGTAACATTTCTTCCAAACTTTCCTAACGTTTTCTTTTCTTTAGTCGCATCAGCGCTATCCCTCTGTTATAGAGATCATTTTATTTATTTTTACCGCTTAATTTTTGCTTT